>CM060947.1:94742387-94918910 GCA_030765055.1 Mantis religiosa | reverse complement strand
TTGCCACCTTCAGCGCTGCATACCTTCTGTTACGTGCAAAAGCAGCAGGCCAGCGCTAATCAGAGCGCGCCAAAGCATGAAGACATCACTTTTACTACCTTTTTTAAAAATAAACAGTTCTTACATGTTTAAAGGCCACGGTGCATTTATTTCTATAAGATTTCTTTTAGGGGGGGGGGCGCGTGCCTTCGCACCCTTATGACGAACCGTCCCTGAAGTAAAGACAGGGAATTTAGGATACAAGTATTCGTCTGCAATACTAAAAATGCCAGTCTGAACATAGAATGTACTGTAGGTCCTCCTTAACTTTTTAACTCTTGCATTCCCTTAAGCGAGATTTCAAAAGAGATTTTGTTGCTTGCACCTTGCACTTTAATGTTTTTCCATTATTCCACCAGAGCATGCTTAAAACCATTTTTATGAGATATTTGATGCCTCTGCATGTTTTGCTCAGTATATTCTACAAATTCTCGATTGGATTAATGTCTGGGGATTGTAGTGGTGTTGGCATCCAGCTGAGTGTGTTATACAACAGCACAGCTTTGTATCTAGAAATGTATGTTTAGAATCGTTTATTTAAGAAACAGATTTAACGCCCTTTTAACCAGTTAGGTCATATCGGACAATGAATGAAATGGATGAAATGATGTCCAAATGAGCCCAGGGTCCATAGAGCTGGGCCCATGTTATTCACAGTACTAGATAGATTTGTTTTTAGGATATGTATATTCACTCTGTGGTTCAGGTTTCCATCAATAAAATACAAATCCCCAAAACCAGTGGCGGCTAATGATCTCTCTCTCACTCTTTCTTGCGATGGGGAGGGGGGGGGGGGTTGGCAGGTGTGAAGATGCTTGTAATGTAAGCAAAGTGTGGTTATACATTTTAAAACGGGTCACCTTTAGTAGCATTGCCAAAAACATTACAACAGGAGAAATGTGTCAAGACACCATACATTTTTATACATCAAATAAGTAATAATAAAAGGTAAAATAGAACTCATCAAGTGCCAATGTTATTATTCAAGAGCTGAGCACGCCTATTCTTCTAGATGGCATATATTTCACTCTGTTTTTAAGTTAGGGATTTAACCTATTTTCTCTGTGTGAATGGGACAAACAGCCAAGAAATTAAGCCTATCTTGGCCCATGGTGTTCCTAACGAAAGTCTTCATTATTTTCAATGTACTGGAACTTCTCTCTACCTCGCTGTTGAAACTAGAGTTGGCACAATTTGCAATCTTTTTGGAAATACTTTCTCAAAGAGTGTTGCATCAAAAAATTTAAGAGTTCTCTGCAAGAAGAAATATATTTGAGTATATCATTATGATAAATTATGTCGGTTCATTTTTTAATCTTTCTTAGCAGATAATGGGATTGTAATTTGAAATAAATTTTCTCACAGTGTCGGTAGGGATATTTTCTCTGATGCCCGATTTCAGCAACAGATGTTAAAATCTACGTTAACAAACGTAACGTAACAACTGTCACAGCGCAAACACTGCTGTTAAATTTCTTGCATTTCACCAACTTATTTTTTGAAACACGTGTTAACGCCAAAAAAACTTGTAAATATTACAGCTATAGAAGGCTATAGATGAGTAGTATTTTTTCTGAACGTACTAAGATGTGCTTTTGTTTTCATTTTCGTCTGCTCACAGTTGCAAAAATGGCGGTGAACAAAATCGTAAACAAAAACCGTAAGAAAAATTTCTCATCGATGGAGAAAGAATTGTTCATTGACTTGGTGACGAAATGTAAGAATATCATGGAAAGTAAGAGGACGGATACGGTGAATGTAAAAGAGAAAGATTTCACGTGGGAAAATATTGGAAACGTATTTAATTCAAATGCATGTGTCACTATTACAAGCACCAAACAACTTCGTCAGTATTACGTAAACTTAGAACGAGATTCGAAGAAGGACAAGTGACTTGAACGTTTCAAAACGGGAGATGCACAATGTGTTATCCACATAATTCAGTGAATTATAAAATCGCAAAGTTATTAATACTTGAAGCAAAGGCGAGACCGGCATATTGCTTTCGATGCATTATTACGTAAATTTTAAACGAGGAGCGAAGGACAAGTGACGAGTGACTTGAACGTTTTAAGACGGGAGGTGGGCAGTGTATTATTCTCATAATTCAGTGAATTATAAAATAGCAAAGTTATTAATACTTGAAGCATATTCCTTTCGATTCATGTTCTAACCTCTCTTGTAGTTCCGCAGCAACCTTCATATCAATTTGTTTCGACAGTCCTTACCTCTGTAGAACATTTTATTCTGATAGCTCCTTGGAATCATTTCTCCTCATAGGCCGTACTCTATTACGAATGCCATTTAAACGGTGTTCAATATAGCAAATCGACAACAACAGCTGAGTTCATGCTCGCCATCTTGACTATTTACAATTGTTAAGGACAACAAAAGAAATTTGGCTTGTTAGTTTAATAAGATATTTAACATGGGTGTTAGCACTTGATGGTGAAATGCAATTATTGTTTTAACTGTTGCTAAACTCATGTTAAGTCTTAAAATCTGTTAGTGAAATCGGGCATTAATGTAATAAATTTATTTGGATCAATAATTGCAAAAGTGTTGAATATATAGACCGCTCGGCTCTCACCAAGGTGGTCCAGTTTCGATTTCAGGTGACCGCAAAGTGATATTTGTGGTAAATAACACGGCACTGGGTTTTTCTCCGGGATCTCAGGTTTTCCCACCATCCCATTCTACCGCTGCTCAATCTTCATTTCATGTAGCATCAGTGTCACTGCCTGCGTTGCCGTATGTAGTAAAAACGGGCGTTAAACACTGCACACAATTATTTGGCATCTGAATTCAGGTTCACTATAGAACCGTAATTCCGCCGCTTTCTTGAGGGAGGAGCAGAGTTAGCATTAACCTTATATCTTCTACTGTTCTCATGAATTTCAGACACAACTGATTCAAAATACTGCAAAGCATGGGATACTGTAACACTATCGGCACTTTGCATCTATCGACCCTGACAGGATATTAGCATGTTTTATAATGTCATCCAAAAAATGTAGAAGAAACGAAATTTCTGAATTATTCAGAACATTCTTAAAATCAAGAGCTTCCAATATTCTTACATAATCCCACTTATCCACCTGCTCAATCTTCTCAAAACAAGTTTAGTAAAGGAAGTTTATTTCTCATGAACGTTGCTCAACCCTTGATTGGAAGTTTCATCTTGTTGTGGAAGTAGCTGGAACGTGTTTGTCGCAAACTGAACGCGTTTTGGCGAAACGAGCAAAATGTGCACAAACTAATGTTGGCTAAAAATATCTCCTTGTGTTTTTGGAACAAGCATTTGCCATAATCAATTTGATATCGCAGTATACAGACGTGTTGTATGGGAAAGGATGCTGCATCAAAGCCAGAACACTTCGTGGCTACCCCTAATTACCACGGAACCATTGTATGCTTGAGATATGAGTTGTACTTCAACATTCATTTTACATGAATTTACTCCGTGCAAACGAAAATTTATAAAACTCAATTGCGCAGAAGAGTTCTGCAATGGAACGTTTAGTGGTTTGTAAAGCTGCAAACCCGACAGGTGTTGTCGCTTCGTCCTTACCTCTGGGATGGAACAGTAGTCCCAGCTAAATCTAAGCTTTTGCTCAGATCTGGCAGCCAAGCTTTTGTAGAAGCTCTTCGATGGTACATAATGTTGCTTCAGTTGATGCACGAGAAGCTCTTATCTTGAGGGGTAGTAAATACAACATCCTTCCAGAAAGCAAATCCATCATATTTATATTTTATGGCATATTCAATTTGTTTCCTTTGTTTAATTTTTACTGATGTACAGGAGAGTAGCCATATTGAGACAAGTGTCACAGTAATACATTTAGCTTTTAAGTTTATTACATGACGGAAATTTGTTTCTCTCTGTACAATGTTAGTACACACTATGAAGACAGGTCACTGTTTACAGAATATGTAAAAGTTCTGATTTTAAGGTTAGGAAGGTAAATTGTTCTTAGTTTATTATTCTATCCATTTAAGTATATATATAATAAACAAGTAGTTAAAATGGCTATATTAATTGCAATTAATGTGCAATTAATGTGAGAAATACCAACATAATGTGCAATACAGTTAGGTTTTAAAAGTGAAGAAGTTTAATTGAAATTTGTGGGCCACAATGAGACACAGCAGAGCTGCCTATAGTGAAACAAATCTCTATGTACACCTTGCACGTCAGTTTCTCTCGTGCTGAATTTAACTGCTAAAGCGTAATGCTTATGCCCAATTTCTCCAACAAAGATTAAGACTTAAACACGAGTTTAGCAATAGTTGAAACAAAAATTGCATTTCACCAACAAGTGTTAGCGCAACACTCGTGTTAAATCTCATGATAAACTAACAAACCGAATTTCTAATGTTAAGTCCTTAACAATTGTAAATAGTCAAGATGGCGAGCATGAACTCAGCTGTTGATGTCGATTTGCTATATTTAAGGCCGTCTAAATGGCATTCATAATAGAGTACGAGCTATGAGGAGAAATGATTTTAAGGAACTATCCGAAGAAAATTGTTTTACGGAGGTATAGACTGTCGAAACATGTTGCTATGAAGGTTACTGCGGAAGTACAAGAGAGGTTAGAATATGCATCGAAAGGAATATGCCGATCTCGCCCTTGCTTCAAGTATTAATAACTTTGAGATTTTATAATTCACTGAATTATGTGGATAATACATTGTCCACCTCCCGTCTTGAAACGTTCAAGTCACTTGTCCTTCGCACCTCGTTATAAATTTACGTAATAATGAGTTAGAATATACATCGAAAGGAATATGCCGATCTCGTCTTTGCTTCAAGTATTAATAACTTTGCGATTTTATAATATGCTGAATTATGTAGATAATACATTGTTCACCTCCCGTCTTGAAACGTTTAAGGCACTTGTTCTTCGCACATCGTTTTAAATTTACGTAATACTGACAAGTTGTTTGGTGCTTGTGGTGACACATGCATTTCAATTAAATTCGTTTCCAATATTTTCCCCGCGACATCTTTTTCTTTTACATTCACTGCATCCGTCCTCTTATTTTCCACGATATCCTTACACTTCGTCACCATTTCAATTAACAATTCTTTCTCTGTCGATGAGGAATTTGTCTCACGGCTTTATTTATGATTTTGTTCATCCGCCATTTGTGCAGACGAAAATGAAAACAAAAGCGCATCGGAGTACGTTCAGAAAATCATCTATAGCCTTCTATAGCTGTGACATTTACAATTTTCTTTGCGTTAACATAGGTTTGTTAACATTTTAAGAAAACAGGTTGGTGAAATGCAAGAAATTTAACATTAGTTTTAGCGCAGTGACAATTTTTACGTTACATTTGTTAACGTCGATTTTAACATCTGTTGGTGAAATCGAGCATTAGTGTCAAACGTATTTCTATTTATTTTTTATCTATGACACACACCAGAGAGAGGAAAAACACAGATAAAGTGTTTAAGAAGACATGAGGGCAGATGTGAAACTTGTACAAAAGCGGACATCAGGGCATAAGGCTGCCAAAGCTAACGATTTAGCTCTTCAAACACTTCACAGATGTGTGCAAATATTTACACAAAGTCGTAACATTATTAGGCGTTTATTTTAATGTTGACCATTCTATGTATTAATGTTCACGGCC
Organism: Mantis religiosa; assembly: GCA_030765055.1. Classification (NCBI taxonomy): domain Eukaryota; kingdom Metazoa; phylum Arthropoda; class Insecta; order Mantodea; family Mantidae; genus Mantis; species Mantis religiosa. The sequence goes on along the minus strand of CM060947.1, from coordinate 94,913,228 downwards.
TTTTTTATTTTGAATACTGTACTGCTGTGAAACTTAATGGTTAAATGTTCGTTATTTTAGGTATGTCATGAAACAGAAGAGTTGCCATAATGATGAAGATATCAGGATGTGTATCACATACATACGGATTTAAACAATTACCTATTGAATTGCTCGGCTATGTGTTATAGCCTAACTTAAATGGACTGTAGGAAATTAACTTATGAGATGGCATCAAGGACTGCCATTTCCTATTTCCTGGATAATGGGAAATTCAAAAGAGAGCTGGGAGAGAGCGAATACGAGGCTATAAAGCGAAATCCAAATTTATCCTTAAACAGACTGAAGCCTGCAATTTACGAGGGTGACATCTTTCAGTAAATATACCGTTGCATTAGTTTTTGACAAACCGCAGATAGTCCGGTGCTCTGATCTCCTTGAAAAGGGGCTTCGTATTTTCAAGCTAAATGAAATTGTTTGCTCCATTGTTCATAAACGAAAAAGAATAATTGCAGGAAAAGGTATAAAACAAATGGCAGCCTTACGAAAGTTTGTTGCATTATAAATACAATTAAAAGCTCTACCTCCAGCAGCTACATTTCCAAGAGTTAACTTTAGGGGGCATATGCTTCCAGGAGCTTCACTGGAAGTCTAGGTCTTGCAGCATCATCATGATGGATGAATGGTGCACTGTTTCTAGTAGTGCTACCACATTTTGTGAAGCATTCATGTTCATCCCCAGAAATACCACCTCTTCTAATAATGGACAATCAAGTTGCCCACATATCTTTAGAAGCGATTGACTTTGCCAAAGAGAATAGGATACGAGTTTGGCAATCCCTCGTCACTGCAGCCACCGTCTCCAGCCATTAGATGTGTCAGTTTTTGAACCCTTTAAACCTTTTTATAATGCTGCAATTGATTCAAGGATGCTGAAAAATCTCGGAAAAACTATTTCCATATATGATGGGAAAAGTTTCATTGGTGTAGACCATGAATGGGCAAGACATCAGCAAATATGTCTGGGTTTCAGAAAGCAGCAATATTTCTACTTGGCAGAAATGTATCCTCTGATGAAGATTTTTTTGTATAAGTGCTGTAACTGAAGAGAAGTGGACGCTGAAGGTGCTAACAAAGGCTAGAGTGAACCTGCCCCAGGTAATAACTCATGACAAACAGCTGGTGATGGAGAGTTGGTAGGAAAGGAGAAAAAAAACCGAGTCACATTAGCACTAAGAATATCAGCTGCAGTGAGGATTATGTACATTTCCAGAAAGAGAAAGGGAATATCTTTAATTCCAAAGGATACTCAGACAGAAACGTACCTGCGCTTCACTTAAAAATCAAAGGAGAAGAAAAGTTTGCTCAAGCAAACAGAAGTTAAGTCAGAAACAGCTCAGTCTACTAGCAATAACAAGCCTTCTAATTCAGATGATGAGAAGACAGATCTTTAAACATTTGAGAAGCTGAACACCATGCCAAAAGGACACTTTGTACTGGGAAAGTTCCCAGGAAAACGCTGTAAATCCTATTTTGGAGAGGTGCTGCAAGATAAAGATATGAATGGTAATTATGAAGTGAAATTTCTTACAAGGGAGCTATCACTGTACTCACGCCACTACGCACCTGGCAATTTGAAGATGTAATCCCTGCTGTATAACAACCATATACACAAAAAATCTGCTGCGGAGTAGAACCGCAACACCCTAAACTTAAGCCTGAGAAGTGCCGGATGCGACTACTTGCAAATAGATACTGGATATTCCTCGTGAGCTCTCTGCTGGCGTTCCTTCGTATGCTGTGTGTTGACCGCTGCCTACAGTAGTAAGCAATCCTTCCTGCACAATGCTGTGTTACTATGCCCATACTTTCCTACGTGTTCTGGACTCGTTTTCGGGTACTTCTAGCTATACTTCGTACCCGGCTTTTGACACACAGGCCCCCACATAGAGCAGAGATGATATCAAACCCTCAAACGAATATAGGTATGAGCATAGTGATAGTTCCCTTTTCAGGAAAAGTGAAAAACTGACAAACGGCTTTTACTCTCCAGCTGTTGCAGATATTGTATTTGTTTCTACTGAAAATATAAGATCCCTTTTGTCAAATCCTTCTACCCATGACAAACAAAAGGGTATAAATCAAAACTAAAATTTTGTGTAGATTTTAGAGACCTGAATGTTCTACAGAACTTTTAGTGTAGTTTCAGTAATTGTTGTATTGAGAGGGATTCTAATGTTCCCATACGTTATGTCTCCTTGTGGCCTTGTGCCTCGCTGTGGAACACCAAGGGGACACAGGGAGACAGTTGTTATGTAACTTCAAACTAGCAGCTTTTCAAAACAAGCTTGATAGTTTCAGAAGTATTAGATATGCCAACTTGAATAGCAATAGTAATACTATATTTCAACTAATGAAGAGTTTTTGTAAAAGTAAGAATTTGAAGCAGAATAACGCAGAATATTTTTTCTGTCTCACTCTGGTTCAACTTTCTCTACGGTTTTCTATGGGCTGTTCGGCCTCCATAGTCAGCTTCATTAACCTATTTCCTACAGTCTGTACTGAAATCACATATGCTGTATGAATTTTGTTGCTGAATAAATCTGAATCTGACACGATTTTTCTATACATCGTGGAACTGCAACAGCAAACTTTAGAGCACTGTCTTTTATCCATCTTGAATAAAATCACAAGAAGGTTCTTTCATGTTTGGTTAACGTAAATTTTGTACTCACTGAACCTGGAAATAAAACTCTTCATCATATTGTGTGTCTGCTAATGTTTCCTCAAGTTCTTGAAGATTTTCCTGTTCGACACAACCCAGTGTTGATTTCTGCTTCTTATTCTGTAGTTTAGCGACGTTGTCGATCCATATTAACTAAATAACACCCAATGGCTTTGAAATAGCGATGGAATTATCGACTACGGTGGATGAAACATAACAGCGATAAGAAAAGGGAGAAAGGTGTATGTCAGAGAGGCACCATATCTAGGTGTCTTATTTACTAGACAAATACTTGATTGACATAATAGCGCATGCACAAGTTAAGCAAAATATGAACCAAAATAGTGTTTTATTTCTAAATTAAGATAATAGTTATTGTTCGTTTACTAACTATATTGTGACTTTTTGGGTTCGTGAAATGAAAAGTCCAATTACACCAATCAAAAATGTTCTTTATTTCCACCGACTTACAGTTTGACACTTGCCAATTACACAGAATTACGTAATGCACACAATTACGATTCACCAGTTCGCCCGTTACAATTTCACTTGCACTCGTAATTACGTACAATCTTCCGATGCTCTCACACAGTCTTCTCGTCGTACACTAGCACTGCATTCTTACACCAAGAACTGACTGACTGACTAACTCGACGTGCTGCTTATATAGGGCCAGCGGGTCGATCGGAAGGTTCCAGATTAGAGGAAATATCCTGTAAGTTCGAGAACACAGGTGGAACAGAAAGAGACAGCGCCGTGATGTTTTTTGTCCCAGCCATCCCTTCTTAACGCTATAAGACTAACGAGGGGGCGGAGCGAACACCGACCCGTCTGCTGCTCGCCCAGTCTATAGGGTGTTCCGACGCTCGGGTGACAATATTTTAGGATTGTGCTTGTTCTATTCAATGCAGTATGGTCAGACGAATACTTTTTGATGTCAACGTATATCTCTCACAAAACTCTTTCCCTCGCGATCACAAGGCTGCGCCTTTCTGCTTAAAATCCCTCTCTCACTCCTATATCTGAGAAAAATAGTAGCACGTGAGAAATACTTACGTTAGCGAGTACAGGACAGCTTTATAACCCATAGTAATTAAGGAGTGGTTTAAGCACAAGTTTCTGCCACGACGAAGCCCACCCACTATATATTTTAAGGCTTGCTGCCAATATAGAACAAATGCCATTTTGAAACGTAAACAGTCCGTCGCCAAACGAACATAAACGTAGTGATAATCAGGTATTTTAGCGAGAGATGCTTATAAAAAGAATTAGCCTAACCCAAACTCCCGTAAATCTGGAACTCATGCCTATAATTGCATGTTTTTATTAGTCGTAAGAATTATATGAATTCATGGCATTGTCCAATTCAGTAACTATTGTTGTAGTATATGCGATCTAAATGACAATGTAACGACCATGATTTCTTCCTTTGGCAGATTACCTTTTTGATGCATAAAACTTAATAATTTCGGCAGAAAAAAATCACTAAAAATTTAATAGCATCAGAAGTAAAAAGATAATTACAACTGAATTTGTGCAATAATGGAAGAATTTTAGATAAATCTCCGCATCATATTGCATACAGTAAACACATTGACTACACACAGAAAGCCTCAAGACCAGAACATTTTATGCGAAGTAAAGATTCAGAAATTCCTGTATATTATATGGTATGTAAATCAGTAAGTTTATGTAGTTTAATTTTGAATTGTATATCATACATTGATTTTCTTGTGTGGAGTAATTGCTTATATAAACAAATTAGGTGATCCGTAGGGAAAATTGTTAAGCCTTTCATTAATTCCGTGGAAGTTTAATTGCAAATTGCTTCCTACTCTAGTGTTGCGCATATGAAAATCAGAATTCGTTTTAAAAGATCTTCCATTCTGATGGACAAAACCCACTATTTCTAAAATATGCACATTAGAAACATTAGTTTCCTTAATTCTTGAAAAATTCCCTAACTTTGGGTACGAATAAAGTACTTTTTCAGTACTCTTATAATTTTCTTCGAATTTTAAATATCTCAAGTCCGTTGGGACATTAAATCCACAATGTTTGGAATAAGAATGTGAGTGTGCAATAGTCAAAATATACTGATCAAAAGACATCAAGAGCAACATCATTATTGAGGACTGAATGCATAGCATAAATGAGTGAGTTTATGTATAAACTTACATACGGATATTCCAAAAGTTATGCAAATTAATCAAAATACCAAGAAACCTTGTTTCACTTGGACGGCCAAGTTATACATAAAAATGTTGGGAAAATTTTGTATCTTTCGATTAAAATTAGTGTAAACAATCTTGCTAATGTTTAAGTGAAGCTTGTTTTATTTTCAACAGTTTTGTAACCTTTAATTTGACTCATTAAATATAAATTATATACAACAGAAATTCCACAGAAACGTCATCAAGCTGTCCTAATTTAATTTAGTTTTGCAATATATTAATAAGTCCATGTGACAGGAAGGGCTGAACATTATTATTGCTATTGCTCTTGTTCTTCTTCTTGTTATTACTATTAGTAGTTTTTTTAAGGCAGGGGAAAAATCTTCAAAAGACGCCGAGCTTGGCGAGTTGGATTCTTACCAACTAAAAAACCCCTGCTTGTCACGAAACTTCTTCCTGGAACCACCATGGTTATTACTTCAAGAAGAGGGGCGAGAGATGGTCGTCGTATGTATGTACCAATGGAAGGTAAATGGCACCAAAGTCCCTGAATAGTGGAAGGTGATGCAGTGGTAGTAGTAATAGTTACTCTTCGCGTTCATCCCGCTCCTTCGCCTTGATGATTGCACATTACAGCGGTGACGGATATCAAACCATTGAGGACAATCTAGAATCGTGTGCTCCGGTGTATCCGTTTGTGCACAGTAGTAGCAGAGGTCAATGTCAAACAGCCCCATACGCTTCAAGTGTGATTTAAATCGGCCATGGCCGGTCAGGAATTGGGTAACATAATAGCCAACGTCACCATGCTTGCGATACAGCCAAGGGGCGATCTCAGGAATTAACAACTTGGTCCACTGTGCCTTTTGGGTTTCCTGCGTCCATTCCGCCTGCCATTGTCGAATAGTATTTTCCCGAACCAAGAGCTTTTGCTGCTGCGAAACAATTCCATGGGCATATGTGCGTTCCTTCACCAGGAGATGGATTGGGATAATCCCAGCGACAAACTGCAGAGCCCTCGTGGAGGTAGTTCTATAAGCACTACAGATACGTAGTGCAACCTTCCTTTGTACGCGCTCGAGCCACGTTCGGTAAACAGCCTTATTAAGGCAGGACTTCCAAGCTGGGGCACCATAAAGAAGAATGGAACGCACTACACTGCCAAGAAGTTTCCTGGTACTAGGTTTAGGACCACCGACATTGGGCATCAGACGTCTTAAGGCAGCGATGATCTTTTCAGCCCTGCGAGTCACATATAATAGATGTTCACCATGATTCATCCACATTTCAATTCGGTGCACAGCCCATTCTATCCTGTCCTCCATTTCTGCTTTGGATCCTCCAGGTACAACAACAGCCAGGTCGCCGGCGTAGGCGATAGATGTGGCTCCCGACGGCAGAGGCACTCGGAGGACATCATCGTAATAGATGTTCCACAGAGTAGGTCCCAAAAATGAACCCTGCGGCACTCCACACGTCATATCCAAGGTCTTATTGTCACCATCCAAAAGCCGCCGATTGTGCAAATAACTACAGATAAGGCGGAGTAAGTAAGATGAGACGCGGCGTCGTCGGAGGTCTGCAACAATGCCAGTCCACTGCGCCGAATTAAAGTAATTTTAACATCCAGCGTCACTAAGACGACATAGCGAGGAGAGAGCGCCTGGGCCTCAGTCACGTAAGTTTGTACAGCCTGGATGACATCCATAGTCAAAAATCCTTTCCGAAAACTAAATTGACGAGGTGATAGATCTCCCCCGGCCTCAATTCGGGCGATTAAGCGCCTGTTGAGAATGTGCTCCATAAGTTTTCCTTGGACGTCAAGCAAACAAATTGATCTGTAGGACTGATTACTTCCTGGCTGAATAGGTTTTTCAAGAAGAACGAGTTTGCCAAGTTTCCATTTACTAGTAAATTCACCAGAGCATAAGATAAGTAGTCCAGCAGGAGCTCCGGTTTCTCAGTAGCAAGGAGCATCACAGCTGCCGGAGGAATGCCATCCGGGCCACCGGCCTTCCCAGACTTGAGCCGGTGACCTGCCGCTCGGATCTCTTCAACTGTACAAGCGGGGATAGTGTCATTATCGACGAAAATCTCTGGCCAGATGAGCAGAGGATGTGCAGAAAACAAAGTTCTGGCTATATGTAGCTGTTCATCGTCGCTGAGAACTATAGATGAGCGGAAGCCAAGTTTCCCAGTAACAATTTGGTAACCCGGACCCCAAACATCGGAATCAACCTCAGCACAAAGTGAGCTCCAAGCAGCACGTTTAGATGTCAAGATGGCATCCCTAAGGGCGTTACGGCAGTCCTGGTAAGCGCGTAATGCAAGTTGCTTGGCAGCATCATTGACATTCCGTCTGTTGGTTCTGGTAAGGTGTCGCTTAGCCTTATTACTTTCCGCCGCAAGTCAGCGATATCATCATTCCACCAGTAGGTGCCTGTACAGCGGCCTCGGGAGCGTTTCCGAGATAAAACAAAATCACAAGCGTTGCAGATAGCCTCGTCAATTCCATATGCCTGATGAATAAAGCTGGAGCAGATTTGTTCCTCGAGATGTACCAATAATTGATCCTACTTCTCAGGTTGGTAGAACCAGCCCATAGGCCTGTGCGAAGCCAACAGAGGTGGGGCGGACACCATAACTTCGAAATAGATGCTGCGATGGTAGCTCAGATTTTCCTCATCGCTCACGTGCCAATTACGGACCGTTCTCCCAAGATCCGGGCTACAGGTCAAATCAATGTATGAAGAACCTCAGTGACGCTCAAATGTAGGCAATGTTCCATCATTTAAAATAAGAAGGTCATGCTCACCAGCCCATTCAGCTAAAGCACTTCCTTTTTTGTTCTCTATGGGAGATCCCCAAGAATACGCCTTAGCGTTAAAATCTCCTCGTATTGACAGGCACCCAGGGTGCTGCTGGATGCTGATAGTGCAGAAAGAAAGTCTTCAAAGGTGGCAGTATTAGTCGCCAGGGAGACATAACAATAATAAATAACCAGGTCTCCAATGCCCGTCCATACAAAACCATCCCCACCTCCAGTGGCACGCACTTTAAAAGAATCATTAGCGAGGTAAATGGCGGCATCATATCGACGATCCGTAAGTCAATTAGAGTTGGAGATCGTCATAGCCTTATTGGGTTCCGCGACGAGCGCAAAGGAGAAGTGCTCCGAGATACATTTATGCCGGAGTAGATCCATGGCTCTCTTACTCCGATCAACATTCAGCTGCAAAACTTTCATGGAACAGCACGCAGAGGATTCCTTTTCTCCCTACGCTGATGAATGAGGTCCATATACTTGGGACATCACATCGACTCAGCTTTATGCCCTTCAATATTACAAATGTAGCAGGACGGCGTGTAGGTACAGTCCTTACGCTGGTGGTCACTCCGGCCACAATTGTGACAGAGTTCTGCAGCAGGAAATAGGGTACACTCCCGCGCTATATGACCTAATTGGTGACAATTATAGCATCTGGGTAAGCGGGTAGCTTCACGGACTCGCCATCTGTCCCAGCCGGAACCCAGTCTCAAGCGCCGAATCCCTATCAACGGTCACAAAGGCGTATTTAACTTCATTTTTGTTTGACCTCTCCGCCAGTTTGACTTCCAGATCCGGCACCGACCCAGTTCATTGCCGACTGCGGCCACCACATCAGACGCAGTAATGGTCTCATTGAGATCCAGCAGCATCACTGTTTGGGGCGCTGTCCTCTTATTAAGTTGACATCTTGGTCAGAGTAGCAGACGACCGCTCATGGAAGGCCTGGCTGGCACTGGCCTCCTTAAGTTGTACCTGGCCTCCGCTGGTTTTCAGAACCCGATCAACCACGACTCCCTCGGGTGTCACCTCCTTCTCCATGTGCTTAATCACATCGGCATATGAGGCTCCAGGTGCGGTTCCAACAATAAGGTATCCTCATTCCGAGTTCGTTGGGACTTAATGACGTCCATCGCCTCAGAACCAGAAAGTGCTCTAGGAGGGGATGTCCTGGAAGACGCTGTGCGCACCGGCACGGATACACCCACTTGGCGACAGACGTACTCTTACGAACAGTGGAAACATTCGTACTCCCTGTAGTCGCACATAGCATGGTGCTACGAACCTTTTTATGTTGCAATTCCATGACCTTATAAAGGTTTTTTCCTGAGAGCGAGTAGAGCTTCCGGGTCGTTTGCAAGCGACCCCGCAACAGTCAGGTAGGTGTAGACCTCGGTACTATGCGTGACGCAGTCGTTCTCGTCCAGAGAACCATGCTTGGCGACACTACAAAGCAACTTCCCAGGTTCCAGTGAACTGTTGTCCATCAGCCTCATCAGACGCAAAACGTTGCGAAGAACACAGTCGGTGCTATCTTCACCAGCCATCCTGAAAACAATTTGGTCAGCTTTGTCCGCATTAGGGTCACCATCCAGTAGCAAGGCGCAACATTGGTAAACTTCTGTTGGCCAGTTCAACTTCACGAGATCCAGAAAGTCCTGATCAGGAAGATCCTTTTGGAGTGCCGGCGATATTCGTTCGACAAGCTGTTGGGTGACAAGCTGCTTGGAGATGAGGGTTTGAGAACCCACCTCAGCGACAGGCGGAGGTTTAGGATGACGATGTGTTTGTAGAGCAGACTCATGGGTTGCCAACAATTCATTGCCAAAATTTGTGGCAGTGGGCAGCCGTGTAGAATATTCGGCTAACTTGCCGATAGCTTGTTTAATGTCCAGCTTGGTATTAGGCGTGTCCACGATGGCCTCCTGCAAAGAGTCTATTTCATTAACCATATGCTGGACTAAAGCGTTACACAAATGAGCCTCTTGGGCCATGCGCCGCATAAATAGATCGGGAGCACCAATATCCGGCGCAACCGTATCGGCAGATCGTTTACCGTCGCGGAGAGCATACTTCTTCAGAGGGCGGGCCTCAGGGTATGCGGCATTGCAGGATTTTCCCACTAAATCTGGAGCAGAAACAGAAGGCGAGGAGCTAGATATCACACGACTCTGGGATAAGCCAGACTGCGCAGAAGCGTCCGCAAAGTCCATAACGGAATCCAAAGGCCCAGTAGCAGTATCCTGCATCCCGGCCTGGAGCTCCACCGGGGATGCTGAGTAGTAGCTGGCTGACGGTCGGGCGGGGCCTACTCGCGCACCACCACTCCCGACCGGTTCTGGGGATCCGACGCCCCTGTCCCGTAAGTCTTCTTTAATTATAAACCCTTCCATATTTGTTGAAATAAATAACCGTGTCATAGCCGGGCCGGCGTAAATAGATCCACCAACAGGAAGAAGAAATAGGAAAGAGAAAGGAAGGTAAAGAGAGGAAAAAGAGAACTCACCAAAGGACAGAGGAAAGAGGTGAGGACTGGCTCGGGCACCCCAGGGTCGCCAAACCCGTGCTCAAAAGACATGAGCCCCTGGGGGATGATAGTGGTAGTGGTGGTAGTAGTAGTAGTGGTAGCAGTGGTAGTAGTAGTGGTGGTGGTAGTAGTAGTAGTAGTAGTAGTAGTAGTAGTAGTAGTAGTAGTAGTAGTAGTAGTAGTAGTAGTAGTAGTAGTAGTAGTAGTAGTAGTAGTAGTAGTAGTAGTAGCAGCAGCAGTAGCAGCAGCAGAAAGAGTAGTGGATATGATTGTAGTATTTGTCGCAGAAAAAAATCAGTTGCAGTGGTATTAGTACTAGTTTTTTATAAGTGCTTCCCTTGTTATAAAATTTGCCGACCGCCACTGAAGTGCTCATTATCTGAGGTACTTCAGTCAATGGTAAAATGTTCATACTTGCAAAGAGTAAGAAAATTTAATGCTAAATATCTTGGTGAATGCAAAACATAGCGATAATTGCATAAATCCTACTATTTCTTAATTATCAATTGCAGAAGGCAAATGTTGGAATTTATAGCAGTTCCTTCTTTTTTATGCTCAATATTAACTGGTTCCTGATTTACAGTTATATATACCAAATATAAATATTTCCAAACAGATTTTAGAGCTCCTTTTAAGTACTGCATATCAGTGTCAGTTTGTAAAGCCCAACATGGATAAAATGTCATAGGCGTAAAATAAATTAGTTATTAAAATTTCCTTCTAGTTTCTGCTTTGGCATCACATTAACAACAAATAAGTATTTTGAGTATTTTTTTTCCTGAAATGAGGTATTATCCGAGAATTGTGTCGTTACAGACTGTCATTCCATTCTCCTGCTGCTTCCTGTTGCTCCCGGTTTTGCCAGTGTAGAAGTAGGCATCCTGAAAATATGGCAAAAACAACAGCAGAAAAACAACATGAATATAGAAAGGTCTGAGGGAACATTGTCGCTATAAGAAACATAACAATAAAATACTACTAAGGCAGAAAAATGGTCGGAAATCAGCAAGAGTAAAAGAGAAGAATAGATAGGCAAAGACAAGACTAAAAGAGGAAAAAAATAGATAGGCTAAGACAGACTGTCCAAATAAATGCAGTAAATCTGAAACAAGATGTGTGGAAAGCAGGAAGAAAGAGATGCTCCCGCTATTATCACACCTGCAACAGCATTTGGAACTAGGCAGCATTTTGGAAAGTGCGGAAAATATGTTGGAGAGAGACTTCCCAAGTCTCCATAGGGGAGTTTACGCTGATTGCTGTCCTAGCAAAAGAGATTTATCTGTTGGCCAGCCGGGAATACAGCATCAAACATATTCTTACAGAAGGCATTAAAGCTGCAAATCTTGAACTGTTAAAAAAGTTGGAATACAATATTTTCTTTCATTTTACATAATAGAAAAACTAGAAATAAAAGGGAAGTGTTTTGATAATTCACCAATGATTGATTAATTTATATCACATGCCAATTGTTAGAATCTGTTTGGAGTTACAGCGCAGAACATATACCTTCTCTAAATTGTTTATTAGAAATCTCTGCCGATTGTCATGTACCTCTGCACGGTATTGGGAGAACGATCGTTTCTATGTCACATGATGCCACTGTTGCATATTTTATAAGAGGCACGTCACTAGTACTTACACTCTTAATCTCTACTGGATGGCCTTCTAGAACTTGCGCAACTTGTTACATAATTTGAAACACTGTACTTTTTTCAAAAATGATTTGCATTTGTTACTTAAAATTTGCATTTTGAAGCCTTCGAGTGAGTTGGTTTTCTTTTCTACATCAACAATTTCTTTAACACTATCAAGAGATTAGTTACTATTTCTAGTTTTTTTAATGGAATCATGCAAGAAATTAGCAGCAATATATGCCACACCATTTTTAAATGGTCTCATAGCAGATTTTGAACAATTTCTATAGATGAAGCACCATCTTTGTCAGTTCGACAACCGATTTAAAGCTATCAAAATGTCCGCATAGTACACCAATGTAGAAAGCCAAGTGCTCCAGTGAGTAGCAATTGGTGATGGTGATAATGGAACAGCTGAGTTTATTATTCTAAAGATATCAAATTTCTTAGGGGTTTTAACAAACACCTGGATACCAATCTCTCCACATTGGGATACAATGACCGAACAGTTTCGCACACTCTATGTAGCGCATACACAACACAAGTCGCATGTATCATTTTAGGATAGCTGACCCTCAGTGCTTCTGCTGCTTTCTTCAAGTATGATTCAAGTTTCTTCAATGCTGCGTCGGTTAGGAAAGTAAGCACATTATCATACTTAACACCATTTTGTGTTAATATGTGCATACTTCCATTGAAGAGGCCTAGCAAAGTTAATGTGATTTGCCGCTGAAATTACTTTGCAAGCTAGTAAAAACGCACGAGTTGAAACTGTATCATCATTTTTAAGAACCCCGACCACTACATTTATCACTTTTCTTCCTGTTGACTCTTGAAATACACACCCATATTTTCTCGTTTTCACACGCATCCCTGATTTTTCGTAATGTCTCTTTGTTGCACTTTGGAAGGAATTGTTTTCTTAAAGTAGATTAATCTGGAGCATCAAAGTTCATGTACAAGAAAAGCTCAACCTTTGGATTGTTCACTTTAAGTAGATGAATATACGCAGAAACAATAATTTGACATAAATCTGAATAACATTTACGACACTTGGAAGGTTCGGAATATGAGCTGAAGGGTCATACTTCACTTGAAAGTATCTGCTTCATAGAACAACGTGAACCGCCGAGATATGTTTGTTGCTGGATAAATGCTAGACATTCCACAAGGCTGACAGTATGGAATTTTTCCATCAGTTCTGAATGTATCTGGTGATTCTTTAACGTACTGCTACAACCGAAAACTTACACTAACCTTTACCTTCGGCATTTTGGTGTATAGACGAATCACTCAACACTATATTAAGCATTGCCCGCACTTCTGAACTGAACTAAAGGAATAAGAATAACACAAATCAGTAATCTCGCCGAGTTCAAGTACATTGTGCTATACTCTGACATCTGCAACTTATTTCCTGCGAGCTACGTGCATATGTTTATATTGTAGCAAGCTACTGATAACATGTAATCTAATCTATGCACAGAATCTGTGGTATCAGGATAAGCAGAAGGTTGCACAGTATCTCTTCTCAAAAACAAAGACATGTTGGTTTACCACACACAACAGGAGAAACAAAGCTTGGTATACTATATTGGTAAAATGCACAAAATATGCACTAGTAACTAAATTTTAAAAAAATACTTAATTTAAAAAAATAACCCACCCACCTACCTACCTACCTACCTACCTACCTACCTACCTACCTACCTACCTACCCACCCACCCACCCACCCACCCACCCACCCACCCACCCACCCACCCACCCACCCACCTACCTACCTACCTACCTACCTACCTACCTACCTACCTACCTACCTACCTACCACCAGAGGATGAATAATTCTATTTTCCTACAGTTTTTTCCTTTTTGGAGTGTGTGAATATTGTTCCATTGGTCGTTTCACACCAGTAGTTTTTAACATCCTCTAACGTTACATCATATTGGTCGATGAATGAAATGGGTGAAATGATGCTTAAGTGAGCCGAAGGTCCATAGAGCTTGAAACATATTTTACACTTTACACACCAATGTAGCAAAGAACACAAAATCAACGCTAAAGAAGCTTGAACAACACTTACAAATACCCGGAAAACAAACGTGCAACCAACAGATTTGTATGACAAATAAGGGAGAATTAGAAAGATCTTTCTGGTGAGTGAATGTGAGGGGTGCAGTGTAACAGCAGCCTACTAATTAGGGAAGTTCTCATTGCTGTGGCAACCTTTGTGCCCATGTACTTGTTTGATAGACCTGTAAGATTCATATTCCCTGGGCTACGCTAAATCAGTCATTGGTAGCTTTGCATGAAAAGCTGGATGTAAGCACATATAGGTAAACTATAAACTGAGTTTAATAAATTATTGTTATAGTTTATCCCAAATGTGAATTGCCACATAAGTTTTCCTTTTAGGTGTCTTGAATACTAGAGAGAGATCTACGTAGGTGCGGTTGTTGGGAACCTCGAATCCCTGAAATCCACAGTCACATCAATGTACTGCCACCTATTCAAAATATCATCATTCATAACATGTGCAATAGAACTAATATGGGAACATAGAAACAGTCAAAGTTATGCACATGAAAAAATTATTCTGCCTTGCATAGAAAGCACCATCACAGGAGCCAGTGAGTCAGAAATTAAGAAGTAATAATAATATAAATTATAAGGTTATCGTGCCCTTAGACGGCAGTCCTCAGCTACGGTAAGCTATGACCATGATGTATCGAATGAGCTCTGCCTACTGCAAAGCTCTGAAATACACTGAGACAGCGAAATGTTCTTTTGCTATGCTTGTTCCATTTATTATTATTATTATTATTATTATTATTATTATTATTATTATTATTATTATTATTATTATTATTATTATTATTATTATTATTATTATTATTAATACGGAATGAAGAAAAAACATGTAATTATGACTAACTTTTAAATGGATTAATAAAGTTAAATGCCATTTTTGTTATTATGTACTTATATGTTAGAGAAATTACATTTCTCTGTCAATCCTCAAGTTTTAATTTTAGAAAAAAATGTTTTAACACAATATATTAAGGACTATTAGGATTTAAATTATACCATGTTCCATTTACGATTTTGGAGTCCACTGGGATCCTGTCCTTATTGTCTTGAGGACCACTATCTCATGAGAATAAAAGCACCAGTTTCCCTCAGGTCTGGTGGTTAGAGCGCTTGGCTCTCACCAAGGTGGCCTGGGTTCGATCCCAGACTGCAAAGTGAAATTTGTGGTGGACAACACAGGTCCTCCAGTTTCGCCTGCTAGCATTCCACAAATTGCTCCGTCATCATCATCATCATCATCATCATCATCATCATCATCATCATCATCATCATCATCATCATCATCATCATCATCATCATCATCATCATCATCATCATCATTTTTCCTATCATTTCATATAGCCCTCATTTTGTCATCCACTGCCCTCACTCCCATGCCAGGCATCGGGCTGATCACCCATCTTAGTTTCTTTATCTCACTGACTGCATAAGAGTTGAGGAACAAGAATACCCTGACACCATGTAGTGGTTAGATAAGAAGAATATAAAACATTAAACAGAGGAAGGAATAGAGCTTCCCAAGTCTTTGGAATCCTACATTACTAACACACATGCCTAGAGCTTCCCAAGTCTTTGGAATCCTACATTACTAACACGCATGCCTCTGTGAAAAATGTGCTGTATGACTATGACTGGCTTGGAATTCTACAAGACAAATGGTGACCAATTTTTAATTTCACTGATGTAAGTTCTGATCATAGCTTATTTAGTGGTTTACATTATTTGAACATGTGTAAACATGTACTAATGGCCAGAAGTTTCTGGATTTCAGACTTTAATTAAAACAATGTATCCTGCTGCTACCTTCATGTACTATTATAATTGCAGGCTTAATCTCATTGCAATGAGGAATCGCAGCAAAACAGTCTTATACTTTCTACAGAACAGTAGGGGAGAGTGCTATACCTAGGGACAAGTTTTAAAAATAAATTTTTTTACTTTTTTAAATTTAAATTTACAGCTTTAATGACTTACTTTATTAACCTTCATATATTAGCCAAAAGGTAGACTATTATTTGCATACATTTTGTTGCATATTGAGTGTTAGAAACAACATTTGTAATATTCTGCAAGCTGTCCCTAGGTACATATTCATGCTGTACCAAGGGACACAACATTCTCTAATAAGATACGCTTTCAACATCTGATTACTTTATTATTAATTTTTAGATGAGTCATATTATCGGCACTGGTGCTGGTAATTTTCAGATAACATCTGCAGCAGCAGAATAGACTACTGCTTCCTCATTCATGATCAGTTTTTTTTACATTTTCCTCCCATTTATTTTATTTTCTTCCCATTGTAGCATAACCTTCTCATTACTCTTAGCATATTCGTAAGCAAGTTTCCTAGTCTGATAGATTGTCAAACCATAATGCAGATAAGCAGCCTTTTTCAAATAATGAACCAAATCATTTTCTTCTTCCTTGGAAAATACCCTTTTTACATCAAAAGTAGGATAAGTAAACTTTGTGTTGGAAGAAACAGTCCTTGCTATACAAACTAAATCTTCTATGGCAGATTTTGAAATCTTGTGGTTGTCAGCAGATTCCCGAAGATACAACTTCGTTTCAATAACATCCCTCATGACTGCCTTCATTATATCTTTATCTGGTGGTGGTCTGTTGATACCATTTTGCTTCATGGCATTTTCTTCACCTAAGAAAGCAGTTCAGTAGACAAAAAAGCAGAATCCCAGAACCACGGAACACATTAATGTACTAATGAATGTCCCTTGGTACATCATATATGTGTGTCCCTTGGTACATTTTATGCACCTTCATTGGAATATGCTCATATTTGCAGATCAAGTACCAATATTGAGCCAAATACCCTGACCCATGTTAAAAAATATTCTTAACATTCAATAAATACATTCACTAACATTTCTTGCAATATTACCTGCAAAATACTTAAGTTCTCCAGCAGTATGAAAATTTATAACGACCAGTAAAAAACAAATATTGGTCATTAATTTTTAGATGAGTCGTATTTTTTACACATCTGCTTCACTTTCGTACCTATTCTGAGGACATGTTTCGCAAATCATCGTTTGCACCTACGGTACGAAAGGTACGAATAGCTACGAAAGTGAAGCAGATGTGTAAAAAATACGACTCATCTAAAAATTAATAATTTTTCGCTTCACTGTGGTGTTCCAATACAGTTAAATCTCGAAATATTGGTCAGTTCACTGCTCAAGAAACAGTCATTAACATTACAAATACATTTGGAGGGAAGCTTGCAGAGCAGCCAGCATAATATGTGAGTCTATGTTCTCTAACTTCACAGATATTTCTATAGCTTAAAATATCCCTTGGTACAAATGTCCCTAGGTACAGCACTCACCCCTATCAAATATTATTAAAAGAACTCAAGAGTTGAATAGTTATTCACATTATTATTATGTTTTTTAAATAGGAATGAGTTCTATCAGCAGCAAATGAGATGGATTTGCATGCTCAGTATTGCCAGTTCACTACCCCTATCTTTTCATAGTTCTCTCTCTCACACACTATCCTAGACATAAGGTAACCCAAACTGCAAATGAAAATGCAGTTGTTAAAATAAAAATTGGAATAAGGATATTTGCATATTAGTATATGTTTTAAATGATAATTAAGTCTTTTAAAAACTGGTCACAATGTGATAGCTTTGAAGTTCTGTTCTCTTTGTATGACAATGAGGGGGAAAAAAAAAGCAGTGCCTATATGAAAAGCGTACAAGAAGATTCTGACTAATAACAGGAAATATCTTGGAAATGGATGAATAAAAAAATAAAGGGTACTTGACATAAATGCTGTGCTTTAATTAGTTCTTCACTTTTGTGCTGTAAGACTTTATCTCTTATGGTTATGCAAAAGTCATTCAGAATGAAGAGAACTTCAGATATTCACAGGAAATTAAAACTTTACATTTAATTATCATAAAAGTATGTTAAGGATATGGTATTTTAATAAAATCATTAGTTTTTGTAAAATCAAACTGTTCAAAAGTTTTTGAACTAAAGGGAAGGAAGGTTTTTTTTTTTTTTTTTATTTTTTTTATTTTTTTTTTTTTTATCAGATTCAACCTTAGAAAATGCTGAAGTTGATTTCACATTTAACAGACTTTGTTTTTTAGTTATGCTGGACACACAGACTTTTTTCTGAAAATGTTCTTTTTGAAATCAGGAAGTATGAAAACATGTATTCCGTGAAATCTTAGTATCAAACTTTTGGATGGAGTAGAATACTTCCTCTACTTACTCATATAGTAGAGAAATAAAAAATTTTATTCAAAATAAAATGTCTTTTAAGGAGTTACACATTTCTCCACATGTAGTAAGTTAAATTTATAAGATTTGCACATTAATATGCAAAATATTGTCTAAAAGAAGAGAACTTCAAAAGCTATTTCTTGAAAATTCAAGATAATATCAAATAATTATACTCAAAATATTTAAATCAAAATCATGATAATTATTTAAGGGGAAAAAAAAAAACAAGCACAGAAGTTTTTCCATGCAAAGGGTATTTTGGGGCTGGGTGGGGGAGGGAGATTATCATGATAATCTTTGTTACATACTGTACTTTGAACACCACATTAGGTGTTTATCTGCATTTTCATGTTTGAATTACACTCTTCATACACATAATAGCATTTTTTCTGAAAATGTGTATTCTGCATTCAGAGAGCTACAAAACATGAGTTTCTAATAAATTTTTCCACCTGTACCATATCCTCTGCCTACTGGGTATGTGATTGAGAAAGTAAAAATCAATTTCCAGTTCTTAAAAATCCATAGCTGTTTAATTTTGTATATAATTTTCCAATAAACTAATCTTGATTTTTGACGGATGTTTTGAAAAAAGTCTTAAGCAAAATTCACCAATATGATATATGAATTAGACTTCATAATCAAATTTCCATATAAGAACAACATATCACTTCACTTTTTAAAATGCATATTTTAGCTAAATGAGAACGTTAAAAAATGTTCACTGCTATGGAATGCCCTTAGTACTTCATACATCTCTGGCTATATGAACAAAGTAGCTTGGTAACATGATTAGAATGTTGAAATGTACATAAAACCATAAGAAAACTTAAAATATTTCATGGTGGATGAAATCATAAAAAAGAATTTAAAAAGTACTTAGTATTTGTACAAAAGTGAATCGAGAATATATTGACACATTGCTTCACTCACACCGTTTATTCACAGGACATGTTTCAAGAGCTCTTGCTCCTATCCTCAGCTGATACTCGATTAGTGTAAGTTGTAGTGGTTTCTTCTTTCTCCGTATTGTCAATAGATGGCGTGATGTACTTGTCAAAGATGTCCGGTGGTGGAGTTTCAAAATTCATGACTCTATGACGATTTTTGTTAATGAAGATTTTTTTCCATACGGAAAGGTCTATGGGGTGATTAACATATTTTATTAGAGATGTTTCCAATTTGAATACTAGACATGACATCAATTTGGAAACATCTCTAATAAAATATGTTAATCACCCCATAGACCTTTCCGTATGGGGAAAAATGTTCATTAACAAAAATCGTCATAGAGTCATGAATTTTGAAACTCCACCACCGGACATCTTTGACAAGTACATCACGCCATCTATTGACAATACGGAAAAAGAAGAAACCACTACAACTTACACTAATCGAGTATCAGCTGAGGATAGGAGCAAGAGCCCTTGAAACATGTCCTGTGAATAAACGGTGTGAGTGAAGCAATGTGTCAATATATTCTCGATTCACTTTTGTACTAATTTTTGCTTCACTGTCCCTACACTTCTTTCAAGTTTATACTTAGTATTTATTTGTGAAAGCCATCTTTTTCAGTTTAGCAATTATCTTTGAAGCAATTAATGTCGTCAAAGATAATAATCAAAGAAGCAAAACAAATGTCTTAGTTCCTGAAAAGACAGAGCTTTATTCTTCATAAACAGACATATAGTCACATCAAAATAAATATATTCCTTTCCACTGCATTAAGAGATGCATCATAAATGCACTTACTGTCAGTGAATAAGGTTTTCTTTGGAATACATTTTATAAATGCAAAACATTGTATGTGTGGCTTGGAAGCCTTCACATTTATAATTTCAGTACACAACACAACTGCTTTTCAATATGAAGAGAATAATGAAAGCATCAAAGTTATAATTAACATTCATGAATAGCAAGTCACACTTACCAAGATACTGTAGAGGCAAACAAATTCAGTGGGTACATTTTTATGTGTGCATTGCACTTTACAATGCTTCCCTTTTTGGTTAATTGCAGCAAAAAATACTGCCAGAATTCTGTTTTATGTTGCTGTTTCCAGTAAAGACTTTCATTACATTCTCTTATATTTTTTGAACCATATAACAAAAATATATTTTATGAGCAGTTCATTAAATATCTGAAAATTAGAAAAACCAATATAGTTTGCAATAGTAAAATGTTCTTGTAAAACTTCAACCAATAGGAGCATTTTTGTGCGTTCTTAAGTGTGATGCTGGTTTTGCAATGCTCTGGATGTTTTATATGCTCAATACAGAAATTGAAAGTATTGCATGCATTGTTTTTATATAGCACCACACATTTCTTGAATTCTAATAATTATTAATTGTTCTAAAAACTAACATGGCTAACACTTAACTCTTCCTGTTGTACTAACATATATTAATGGTTGGAGAATCCAGCTTAAAAAGGGAGGGAGAGAGAGGATTATGCAACTATTAGTGATGTCAACTAATTTATAAAGGCAGCAGTGTATAATGTTCTAGAGATTAATATTTTTCCATTGAAGCCCATCACCTAATGGCATGTGGTAATGGTTTCTTGAATTTGGTAAAATAATAAAAGTAGTTATAATTATATGCTATTTGCCTTGTAATGGTGTAATTAAGAGTCACATATTTTTGACTTACATACAAAATCCAATACTTTCATTTTTATGCTTAAGTTTATTCTGTTAGATTTTACAAACTGTTTGACTTTGTCTTTATCTTCAGTGGTCACATTAGCAGCTTTAATGCAACAGAGAAACACAAGTAATCATTACAAAAGTGAATCGAGAATACGCTTCTTTCAAGTTTATACAAGTAATCATAATTCATTTTACTTTTGAGTAATGTGGCTCTTGTAAAATAGCAACAAAAACACAGCCACACTCATACTGGAGAACATGAAAATAAAGGAGAAATTCATCTAATACATTTTTAAATGAGTTAAATATGAACTAAATCTTTATTTTCTTCCCTGACACTAGACCAGACATGCACAGAAGTTGCAATTGTATTATGTGTGGCTATGTCCAGGTCTGATAGGCTAGGCAAATAGATTTACAGTTCATAATTCCACCCAGATCAGTACTTATACTGGCTAATATAATAATACACTCCCCAGTTACTATTCAGTCACTCAATGTGAACCAATACAGGACAAAGCAGTAATTATTGAAGCTTGTGATAGAATAAGCATTAAGGCCCATATCTGTGCTCCAGGTAAATTTATCTCAATATCTATCCAATTTGAATAACATAACATATATTCCATTTTCAGATCACGACTCTGTCTGGCTGAATATAAGAAATTTAAAAACAATAAATTGTAAGGCAGCGAAGCCCAAGATCATAGTAACTAGACCAATATCTAATGACAAAATTTCACATTTTATGAAAGCACTATGTGATATTGAATGGAACGATTTGCTTTTTAACTCTCATGTCTCTAAATCATTATCAGCAAATGACTTATTTGAAAGATTTTTTACTATTTTCTTAAATACCTTCGAACTTTGTGTTTCCCAAAGAAAATGCAAAATTAACAGTAATGTTACCAGAAATAATGCTTCAAAAAAGGATAGGAATAACTGGTATACTCCCTACCTAGCAAGTATGATAGCATGATGATGCATTTAGATTATTTATAGGAAGGACAAACCAGATAGGGCTAAGTCTTCCTATATGGAGATACGAAAGGAGTACAAACAAGCAATAAATCAAACCAAGAAGCTGCACAACCTTAAAAGCATTGAAGCTTCTAACAATAAATGCAAACATGCCTGGAATTTGATAAATTCTATAGTAAAAAGTGACACTAGGGATGTTATTGACTTAACTGCTAATGAACTAAATGACTTTTTTGTAAGATCAGCGGAAGAAATCAGACATAACATAACTGAACCAAAGGAATTCGTATTAGAACTTATCGAACACTGTGAACACAGATATAACCAAGGCAGCTTTGCTTTTCATGAAGTGACCCCCGAGATTGTATTGAATACCGTTATCCATTTAAAGTCATCAGACAGTGCGGACATTTATGGTTTATCTAATAACCTGATTAAAAAAGTAATAGAATGTGTGTTGTATCCACTTACTTCTTGTCTAAACAAATGTATTTTAGAAGAAATTTTTCCCAGTAAATTGAAACTGTCAAGGGTTGTGCCCATTTACAAAAAGGGAGATAGAAACAGTACATCCAGTTACCGTCCTATATCGTTAGTACCAATAATTTCAAAAGTGTTAGAAACAATCATGTATATTCAGCTTTGTGCTTACTTAGAAGAAGCAAATATAAGTGGGGTACAATATGGTTTCAGAAAAGGTAAGTCGACTGTAGACGCAATTGTTTCCCTTGTAAAAAATATCCTCTGTGCATTCGAAACAAAAAAACATAGCTCAGGCTACCTTCTCTGATCTGAACAAAGCATTTAATTGTGTGAACCATGCACATTTTTTAACCAAACTCAAATTTTATGGTTTAGGCAACACCGCACTCAAGATTTTTCAATCGTACTTAACGAATCGACAACAAATTGTCTGTATTGGAGGTGAGCAATCTAGAATGACTGAACCCTGCGGCTTTCCCCACGGTACCAGCTCTGACTATAGAAACCTGAAAACTATAGTAGAAGATATCCTGCTGCATGCAGATCTCTGGTTTAGAGCTAATGGTTTCTTGTTGAATGAAAACAACACACAGCAACTTTGTTTTGGTTTAAGAGAAATTCTAGAATCAAATGTTGCAAATGAAGTAAAATTTCTGGGTGTAGTGGTGGACAGTAAACTGTCATGGGAGCCTCATAATAACTATATTACTGCCAAGCTTTCAAGATTAGTATATCTTATAAAAAACTTAAAAAATTCTGTACCCGACAAATATGTCAGATCAGTGTAGTTCGCTTTCTTTCAAGTATTATTGCATAGGGTATCTTACTGTGGAGTAACAGTAGCCATATCAACAAAATCCTCTTATTGCAGAAAAAGATTGTGCGTATAATAACACATTCAAACTAGCACACTGTAAGCTTCTCTTTATTAAATTAAGAATAATGACCATTGTAAACTTGTGCATTTATTCTGTCCTATTATATCTACAGAATAATTTAGGCAGGATATTCACAATTATAATACGAGGAATAACAACCGAGTCGATACACCATATCATAGATTGTTGAAATCGCACAACAGTTTTGAAGCATTAGGCATCAGACTGTTCAACACATTACCAGCTGACTTAATTCGTTTACCATACACAGCTTTTAAACATAGACTCAGAGACAAATTGCTAGCCAATCCCTATTATTCTGTACAAGAATACTTTGAAAATATATCTTAAAAGCTGTAGGAAATTAACTTTAAAGAGAGTCGATTAAAGACACTAGACAACACTTACTTTTAAATTTTTCCGGAACTAGTTTCAGAGGCTTTGCCTCTATCATCGGCCGGCTCTCGACTGGTTCTCATTGGTGTAGCTGACGATACCTTGTCACAGGTCTCCTCTGGTGGCGGATCAAGGAACTTGCTGAACAAATCCTTCTGGGGGATGTCGAAATTGAATACTTTGTTCCTATTTTTTGAAATGAAGATTTGTTCCCATCTTAATCTTCATTTCAAAAAATAGGAACAAAGTATTCAATTTCGACATCCCCCAGAAGGATTTGTTCAGCAAGTTCCTTGATCCGCCACCAGAGGAGACCTGTGACAAGGTATCGTCAGCTACACCAATGAGAACCAGTCGAGAGCCGGCCGATGATAGAGGCAAAGCCTCTGAAACTAGTTCCGGAAAAATTTAAAAGTAAGTGTTGTCTAGTGTCTTTAATCGACTCTCTTTAAAGTTAATTTATCATAACAACACTGTTTTCAACACTTCCAAGAAAGTAGCTGTAGGAAATGTTTGCCTTAGTTCAATTACAGTCTGTAATGATTCAAGATTTGTATTGATACACGTATACAAGTAGTTTTAAACTCTTTTACTGAATGACCAATATGCATCTATGCTTAACTGTAATTGCTAAATATGTCTTGTATTACCATAATTAGCTTAAGTTTGTGAATGCTGTATCTCATTGTAAATACCATGTTTATTATTTTATACCTTATCATTGTATATATCATTGTAAATATCTTGACATCTATTGCTATATTTAGCTTAATGACAATAAAATCCTTTATTATTATTATTATTATTATTATTATTATTATTATTATTATTATTATTATTATTATTATTATTATTATTATTATTATTATTATTATTATTATTATTATTATTATTATTATTATTATTATTATTATTATTAAATAACAGGCTTTGCATCTACTTAGAAAATAAAATTTCTTAGAATTATTTGATAAACCTCCAAAGGTATTAATTAATAAGTACTACTAAAGCTTTGATACTTCATGAATGGGATACTCTTTTGGACGTCTACCCAGGAATACTAACCACATTTTGTAAACTCATTTAACAGCGTATGGCATTAGAATGACATCAGCTATTACCCTTATTCAGAATGGCATCATTACACCTAGATACTCAACATCGTGAGCTTTAAGTGGCAAGTTTATATAAGGTTTGATGAACTTGACGAGCTTATTGATGGCATATGGGATCACTAATTGTTGGTTTATAAAAATGTCATGCTGATGGCCACAAATAATCTGGAATTACATGACTGTAAAAATCTTAAAGAAACTGGAAAGTGTCAAAATGAGATTCCTCGAAAGGATGATATCAATTTCAGAATTCTCTAGAAACAGTTATGCCTACATCCTAGTGCAGGAATTATTCTTCATAGACGGCATAAGACACAACTTTGACTTACCAGAGACTCAAGTACATGCAACTTTGATTGAAGAGAGGCCACAGCAAAGCAAGACAGATCCCAACGGGGATAATGCAAACAGAAACTTGACAACAGACTCCTGGAAAGGACCAATCTTCCAGCAATGTCACCTGTATGCATCCTATGTGGTAAAGGTTTCCACAGAAGTACCACAATCACAGGGACAACTGCATCTGCAAGTTATGTAATGAACTGTGCCCCAAATATCACCTACTGGAATGCAAAAGCAGAACTCTTTTATTAAATTCAATAACTAAAGACTAGTGAAATAACCCCAATGTAAGTCTACCTTTATTTTATTTGTAACACTGTGTTTAGTAAATCACTATATAATTGTTGGTTTATGTATTTGCTGATACACCTCACCGCCATCTTCACTATCACCCTATCATCGGAGGTAATGGACACCGCCCTCTGGGTGCCTCCACCTGAGAAATGGGTCCGGTCATCACTTGGTGGGGTGAGGTTACCCCGAAGGCCAAGGTTGCCATGTGGGGAGTGTTAGTAACTAACTAACTGTATTTGCTGATATATATGCTTTATTTATAAAAAGTAGTGTTACTTAGCTCATGAGGCAAATCCAACCAGTCCAACCTAGTGGTTTAATAATATTTGCTACCTGCTTAAGAATTGCCTCCTATTGCCACCAAGTTCCCTACTGCAAACAGTATTCAATTAGTAGCAAACATGAGGACAACAATCCAACATCTTCAAAACCCTCACCTCCCCATTCCGTGCCAAACTGAACTATCCCCTATTAAGTTCAACCAACCAATCAACGAACCTGTTCTGATACTTTGCTGAATGTGTGCACACCAGCTGTATCATGGTTATGGTTCTTAAAAGACACTTAAATTCTTTACCAATAGTTTGATACTGCAATCACAAATAAAGACAATGAAGCAGTATCAGATGTACCTCCAAAAAACCCACAGAATTCTCAGAGAATGATGGAAGCCCCTTAGAAATCAATACAAAACCTCTTCCCAAAAAATGCAAGTCAGGTAATCTACCTTACAGGTTTTGCTTATATTATAAAAGTAGTCCTAAATTTCATAATCAAATTCTAAGGATTAGCTAGTAATCTCCAAAAACTACATTCATATTTGGGTAACAAAAGCCTGAAATAACTACTGCACTCATATAAAGAAAAAGCTTCTAGTGGCTATTAGTTAAGTAATTTCAAAATCACATCATGTTGTCTGCTTCTTTCAGGAGTACTGCTCAGCCATCTATTGCCATGCTTACTCTGAAATGTTGCAGTGGAATCTAAATGTATAAGAACAATTACTAAAACTATTACTTACTCATACTCATGTGTTTACAGAAACCAATTTTCAGGGTGACTACATTGCTCCTATATACACCCTTTATAGTGGCAGTGTTGCGATTTACATGAAAGATACTCTGGCATGCAAGGAAATTTTACTTATCAAAACACGGAAAACAGTAGCAGTTTCTATGTATCTCAATATGAAAACCTATTTTTATAATCTTTACCTCCCCAACAAATGAAAATAACTACTCAAGCACTTGTGAATCTAATTAATAAAATTTTGCAGTCAAGATTTTTTAATATGTCACTTACTTTTTAAGTTATGAGGGACTATTGGGAGCAGTTGTTTCTATTTTCAATCCTGAAGGTCAATTGTCATTGGTTATAGTTGCCTTCAATTTTATTTCTGATGGTGGAGTAATGAACGTCTTTACTAAATTGTCAACTTGTGGGATTTCAACATTTTTAATCATCTTTATATTTGCATTTAACATATTCTTCTTGCACATTATGTGTTTGTTATGGTTTTTCATCCTTTTAATAATTTCAGATTTGGGTCAAGGTTATGCTTTTCATTCCATAAGGGAAATGCTACTGCTGACTTATCTTATGTTTTAAATGCTTATTAATTAATTTGAACATCATTGTTACTAAATTCTTCAAATCATCAGTTAATTAACCTTCTAAATCTGCTACAATTTCTAACTCACATGGAAAGCTAATAATCAATCACTATATACAAGTATAATAATTTGTAACTTAAAACTTCACTTATCTTTAAAGAAATGATGAAAGTTTTCTTATAAATTTTTCAGGATCGCGATTTCATGGAAATTCTTCCACATCATCAGCCAGAACTATCCTTTTTTATTTTCCTAAATAAAATACTACCTTAATACCTATTACAATAAAATATAATAATTTGCCACAAAGTTCACTAATCTTTTTAAGAAAATTGACAAACTTTCAATAATCCAGCATAATCTAACGTCCATAATGTTGTATTATCTACTGACAACCTCAACATTTTACATTTTGTCAAGGTTATTAGAGTATATGATGCTACTCAACAAGATTTTATTACTTCAGTGTATTCTTGTGTTTTAAGCAATGTAAAATGTAAACAAAAATGACTGTAAACAATTCTAATAGGGGAAAAACAATTCATCTTACATATATCTAGAATGGCAATTATTTAATAAACATGTAATAAAACATGCCAATGTTGTATAAGAACCTGAAAGTAACGTGTATTAATTTTAGAAGTCTTACCAAACAGTTTGCTGCATAATCTTCATTGTTATTCTTTTAATACAGTTTGAAATCTCACAGAAAGAACCTAAGTTTTATAGTTATTTGTAATTATAACAGTGAAAATAGGCATAAACACTATATTATTAATATTCATCATGGCCATTACATAAACTCACTTAATGGGTATATAGATGCCAGTTTCCAACAATATACTATTCATAAAAATATTTCACCATAAGTGTTACAGATTTGGTCTTTAGTAATTAAGTTTTCAACAACATTTTTATATAGCATTTGGTAATATATGGCATAATTCTTTTCTCCCCCTCTCCACCTTTATGATAATCTTAATGCAATAATTTCAGCATGCAGCAGTAGAACTTTCACAGTGAATTAAAACTGCAGAAAAATATAAATAGTTCACATCAACATATATTAATCTAAAACCTTTACAAAGTCCCAATAAACAGGTAATACATCTTATAAGGACATTCAAACATTACAGTCAAATGACACAATAAGAATTCTAACGTTAAATGACATTCTTCTTTAGAGGAATTAAATAAGTTTCCACAACTTTACGTACTTAACCACAAATTTCATTTGCAATGTTACTAAAATATTCAGTAAAATCTATGACTACTCACACTACAGAGATTACTTTCATTATTACAGTATCGGCAAAGTGATACAAAATGCTATTACCACCTGTAAACAACAAATATAAATGAGCTGTTGATTAAATAGTTTTTGAAGATGATTAACATGCATCTGGAAGCTTGATGCTGTTCAATAAGCCATTTTTCAAATAAAATAAATAGATATTCCATAGTGAGAACTATATGGAAGAGCTTCTGCTTTGAGAACTTATGGAGATTCATTATTTGGAATACAGTATAACAAAGTTATAGTAATGAAACCGCTTGCAAAAATGGTATTTCTTTTACTGCTT
Organism: Mantis religiosa; assembly: GCA_030765055.1. Classification (NCBI taxonomy): domain Eukaryota; kingdom Metazoa; phylum Arthropoda; class Insecta; order Mantodea; family Mantidae; genus Mantis; species Mantis religiosa. The sequence continues at coordinate 94,884,675 of CM060947.1, read as the reverse complement.
TCTTTATTTGAGACTTCCAAAGATTCATGTTTCATTTTGTCTTGTTCAAGTTGAATGCACACCTTACATTTCAAAATGGAGAAATATAAAGCATTTGAAGGTCATTAAAGAGCATCCAGAGATTATTATTCTTTTCTGACTTTCCCTTCAGGTTCCACAGTATAGTACATTATTGCCAGGTTTATTACATTAATATTGATATCTCAAAGATGGCTACTGATTGCCTAAGGAATCATTTTGAATGGGAAGATTATCTTCAGTTACCTGAGGTCTAGTTTGAGGTTTGAGATAAAAGACCACAAAATCAATGCCACGCCGACCTGACCTGGTGTGGACCTATAGGCAGAGTGACAAATTGCTAATTTGCAATGCCCCTTTGGACTAGTTCTCCACTATATCGAGATTTAACTGTATTGGAACACCACAGTGAAGCAAAATAATTATTAATTTATAGACGAGTCGTATTTATTACTCATCTGCTTCACTTATGTACCTATTTTGAGGACATGTTTCGCAAATCATCGTTTGCATCTGTGAGTCGCATAAGAGCTGAAGATGCAAACGATGATTTGCGAAACATGTCCTCAAAATAGGCACGTAAGTGAAGCAGATGTGTAATAAATACGACTCATCTATAATTTAATAGTTCTCCACTCTTTGCATTGTTTTGTATATGGCATTTCTAACAATGATGCTGCTGACTATGAGTCAGCATCTTTCTCTCCCTTATTCTCTCATGGTTTAGATGACATAACGTGCTTTGGCCTCATCCCATCTTTACTTTGGTCATTCAGGGTTCCTTTACCCTAGTTTACATGTCAGTATTAATTTTGGTATTCCTTTACAGTCCTTAATTTTGGATGTACCTTTGAATTATATCTGGTTTTACTTATTTTTTTATTTATTAGAAATAATTTTTTTCATTCTATTTAACTACCTTTAACTGTAATGGACATATTGAAAGCCATTCTCCTTCTGGAACATATCGCCTACTGGTGATGGTGTTAAGTCCTAAATGTCGGGTTGCAGGTACTTAAGATTTTAATCATTAGATCATACATTCACACTGTCATTCATACTTCTAGACTCCGGGGAAAATAAGGAATCATCTTGGTTGGAGAGAATCAAACCTGGCTGCAGGTGCCACAAACAAACTGAAGATATATGCAAAGAGCTAGAGATATTTGACCTGAATGACAGAGTACAAGAATATATAAGTAAATGGGTAACACATGTACAAAACATGGAGAAAGAAAGATTACCTCTCTATTTTATGAACTATAGACCAGTACGAGAGAGAAGCATGAGAAGACCAAGAAAACGATGGAACCAGTAAAAATTATGTAGGCTGCAACAGGCAGTAATGCCTAAAGCTTGAAGGATGATGATAATGATAAAACAAAAACAAATCAACAAAATATAATTTAATCATCAGAGATTATTGAATTCTGGATGAAAAAGGGACACTAAACTTGTTAGGAGTGTAATATTAACAAGTAAAAGTCCTTCACAAAAGTGAGTTCTTAAGAAAAAGAATTCCAGGCAAGTGCAACACAGAAGAAAATTTGAAATCTTGGATAATTTATTCAATTTTTCACACAAAGATGCCAAGAGTTCAATAACATTTTAAGAATATAGAATGTTCCTGAAAGCAGAGCATAAAAAAGGAAAAAGAGCTTACTGAGTAGGAGTGGAGAGAAAACTCTCAAAACTAGAAGGAATGTTGGAGAAGTTAGATTCTAGAACAAAGGAAAAAGTGGAAAAACAGAGAAAGAGAAAAAGAAACATTGCAAGGGCACAGTAGCACAAGCAGCAATGTGAAAGAGAGCAGTATATTGCACTCTCCTGACCAAAATTCCAGCAAATCTCCGTTTGAACAAGGCACTTCTAGTCACTAAATAAATAACAACTAAAGAGGAAGTTTCTAAAAATGATTGATGTAAAATTAATGGTAGAAAGGCTACTTCTATTCTGGAGCTAATGTAAAATCAAAAGGAAAAGATTTAAAAACAACTGCTCCATAAAAAAATAAATGACAGAAAAGTTTATCGATGTCACTGTAAAAACCATAGCATGTGTCAAGAAATGTTTAGTATCACAAGTACCTTTTACCTGTACAATGTGACAGCAAAATGTTCCTTTTCAGGAAATGAGTATACTCTGATGCTAAAGAAAGGTTTGCTGTTGTAGTATCTGCAGACAGTTTTGTGAAACCTTTGCAGTTCCCAAGTTACCCAAAAGTGGAACACCCAGTCAACAGCAGTATATAGGCACTGCAAGAGTGGAATTCAACAGACAGGATCACATCAACTGTCATTCAACACAGTAACATCTGAAGTAAAAATGGGGCATGTACATTCTGGAAATGAAGATGAAGAAAGCTGTGCTAAGTTTAGCCTGCATACATATCCATGAACTCACAATTACAATCTGACTTATTAAAAAAACTACAAAGGATCCCCAATGCTTATACATATTTAAGAAATTTATGAATGCCTGAATCAGAACAGTTTGAAAGTACAATAAATGATCACTTCATAAGGGAATACTTAGAACCTTTCGGAGAGGAATTACTTCATTTTCTCAGGGGTCAAATGAAAATTCATCACCCAAAAGTTGACTGCAGAGAGCTACTGCAGTTAGTGATTATATTCCTTGATGGTTCCACTTCAACTTCTATTTATCCATTAGTAGCCCATCATTATGTCAGATGGATGGTAAAACTTATCTACCCCTTAAAGTATACTTGCTTTGCTCCAAGTTCTTTTTGAAAGGTAAACTACTAAAAGAACTAAAGGTAAATGAATTTCTTGACTACAGCGGTAAACCTGTCTGCAATATGAGCCTTACATAACGATTTAGAATGCATGAAATGAAATAAATGAAAGTGAATCCTAAACTGTTCCAAAAACATTTCATCACTATTTGTGATATATGGGTGGCCCATTTTGATTATGAAGTTTCATCTGAAGTGAAATCTTTCATGATTAAAAACTTGAAGTGACTAGGGCATCATGGCCCACCAGAACAAGCTGACATGAAAGACGGTTTCATTTTTTCTCAACCAAAACATTTTCTTAACAAGAGTATTGCAACCAGGATTTGGTACTACGAAGGGTTGAACATTTTTTGGTATAAGTGAAAATGTAGAGTATCTCTTAACATTGACTTTTTTATCCATTTATATGCTTGAAACTACTCTGGGGCCACTAAATGTAAAAAAAAATAAATAAGTATATGAGATTAAACATTTGATGAGTTATTAAATTTTAGATGAGTCGCATTTTTTAACACATCTGCTTCACTTTCGTACCTATTTTGAGGACATGTTTCGCAAATCTTCGCTTGCATCTACGGCTCTTGTGCGACTGATAAGACAAGAGCCGTAGATGCAAGCGAAGATTTGCGAAACATGTCCTCAAAATAGGTACGAAAGTGAAGCAGATGTGTTAAAAAATGCGACTCATCTAAAATTTAATAATTTTTCGCTTCACTGTGGTGTTCCAATACAGTTGAATCTCGATATATTTGATGAGTTGTTTCAAATTTAATTGAAATTATTTTAAAATTAAGGACTGCTGAAAATATGCTCCTCAAAAAAATTTCTGCTATATGTAAATAAGTGAAATGTTGGTGTTTGAATAATATTTGACCAAGATCAGTAGGGTCAAAATTAAGAGTAGGTTATCTGAAACTAAAAGATGCAATTTTTAGAAAACCTCTTACACTTACAGTACATATAGTGTCTATATGTGATATTGAAAAATGTTGATATAAATGATGTTGATTAAAGGTACATTATATGTAAGCCTCCTTAAAATTATATACAAGAGTTTTTATTCACATGCTTACAATTTGATTGAAATCACTACAAAGTTAAGGGCAGTTTGTAAGGAGGATGTAGTAAAACTCCGAATCTTTCATTTATTTTCCAGAATATTGAAAATAACTACTAGGATACTGTTATACTATTCTCCTAAACCCCCCCCCCCCCCCCCCAAAAGGAACACATCTGAAAACTCAAAATGTACACCCTTTATGCCTAAGTAATACAACTCAATGTTTAAATGTAGTTAATTTAGTTATGTAATTATTTATTTATAAGAACTGGGTCATTTCTTCCACTCTATCAGTACTGTAAAAAAAGAAAAAAAGATAAATAACTATTTTAACATATTTATGTACACAGCGTTAATTTTACCACGCAAAATTTGACGTCATCAATAACATCACTAATGGAGCAAGTTTATATATGATTCCCCTAGCAGCTTGTGATCGTATTTGATGTGCTGAAAGCAGCTTTGAGGCCTCCCTCTACTGGCAGGTAAATATACCTACCCGCGTAATATAAAGGTGCATAATTTCGTCTGGTGCGTAGATACGATAACAGTTTTTAAAAAACTATATACTGCAATGCAATGCAAAGCTAATTATGCAGCCATAAAAGTATACCATGAAGAATATACGAAATGATAAGTCAATAAATACTTATTTCACAATGAACACCTGTTTTTCTGTTATAGTAGACATATATGCATATTTGAAACCTGTCGCATAAAATAGAAATATTTCAATTTTATCTCAATTCTTTTCTATCAGCCACAGCTTCTTCACACTGTAACTTAATTACAAACCAGAAAATTAGCAGAACATATTCTACGAATGAAAAATAAATTAGTGTTGCAATATGCACAAAGCTTCTATTCAAGTCTAAACAAGAAAATATCTCTAGTACATAGTCTTGTGTGTCCATTTCCTTATATTTCCTTTCACTCTTCCCCTTTAACACTGCCTGTATTGCAAGAAGGTATGCTTGAGGCCTTTCTGTCATAACACTATTTATTGCTTCTAGATTGGGACCAGTCACTTTATAGTGTCCAGTGTCTCTCTCTCTCTCTCTCTCTCTCTCTCTCTCTCTCTCTCTCTCTCTCTCTCTCTCTCTCTCTCTCTCTCTCTCTGCGAGTAACTGATCCTGTATCTTGGAAATGTTTAATGCACCCATTGGTTTTGAAAGACATAACGATACCAACATTACTAGACATTTTAATTAAGCATGAGAATCACAAAAAATTTATATCATACACTGATAAAACAGACGTTTAAGTTGCAAACAAAAGTATGTCAATTTGACGGTACCTGGACACTTTTGACAACATTACGCTCCGAGGGACTTGTCTGAATGCCGGATAGCATTACATAAACTCCTCTATGTGCAGTTTAAATTATATTTATATGTCACACCAACTTTAATGCTGGTACGAAAGTAGCATTCGACCATGACGCGATGCTGTGTGTTCATATCCAGGGGAAGCTGGTTGTAATAGTTACCAGCACAACTACAATAGAGCGCTGTAATTTTCTTACTGTTCCGCAAAAATTACCGCGTCTTCTCTGTAGAGGGCACTATGATTTCAAGATAGACTCCCCAGTCAATTATGACGACATTCTTGCTCAATCGGAGGGCAAGAAATAAGGAATAAAAATGAACACTGTGTATGTATTTGAATTTGGAAATTAAAATTCTAAATATCCCAAGGCCTGTGTTACATAAATGATCTGTTGGAGATATGGGAAAAGGCCACCAAATGCTCATACAAAGGAAGTATTGAGAGAAAAGCTCAGTAATAGAAACAGTACCCATTCTTTTGTACGGAGTAGGGGATTGTCTATAGGGAATGCAAGCTACTGGAATTCCCAAAACTCAACTGTGACACATTTTCACTGTTATGATGCTTTATTACTTTCCCATTGTCACCTATCGCAAGTCTGCCATATAGGAGTGAGTGGAAGTAGGAAAATTGCTTCCCTCTTGTTCTTTATTGCCAGTGGGAGGGACAGAGAGAGATGTGCCTTCCATTGGGTGGCTAATAGCTGACATCTTGTAAGCAGAAGTAAGTCTGCCAGGAAAGATTAATGTGGCTTCAAGAACAGCCACTAGCTGACATCACAAAGTGAGTCATATTATTACTAAGCAAAAGACTGTTTGAATCCATTATTTGAGAGGTTTCCATTGCTAGAACTTTCTTCAGCAGGATATATAAGAGCCGATGGAAGCCTAGCAGAGCAGTAGTGAGAGTAGAGTAGTGTTTGGTACTTAACAGTTGAATCAACAAATGTTGCTCCGTGGTGAGGAGTCAGTGCAGTGAAATAGTTCACAAATCAGTCAGTCAGTCAGTCAGTGAGTTATTCAGAGAAGTAAGGTACATTCCAAGCTTTATGGTGAGTCAGCAGGCAGTGGAACAAGCAGTGAAACAGTTCACAGGCGAATATCAGAGTTTTTGTGTTCAGAATCGGTTTGCAGCTCTGGATCTGTGTACGTTAGAGCAATTACCAGCAGCACAGCTGTACTTGTGTAAAAGAAGGTGACTGTAAGTTAGCACTGTGCTAACAATTTTAGTAACAACATAGAAGTTGAGGCAAACTTTCATTGTCATCTTTGTAACATCACTTTGGGTAACATTGTGTTTGTTAGCTGACATCAGTACCAGTAGCTTCTCTTAAAATACACACATAGTAAAGATATAGCTGTATTTGATTTTAATTGCAACTATTACATTGATGGTACAAGTATTATACTGCAGGTTAATTGTTGAGTTAAAAGCAAATAATTCTTGGTTAGGGTGGAAGCCATTGTTTTCCAGGTGTGCATTTCTGATTGCTTCCTTAATCATATTATGCTTATGGAATCTATCTGCATATTATCTTATGGAATCTGCATAGGGCAATGAGGCTAATTGCAAAAATACTCTTTATCCAAAAGAAGGCAATATAAATTACAGGTGCAGCATTTAATATTCATTATTACTCTTTCTTTATACAGATGGAAATATCATCATAAATATAACTATCTAGTTTTAATCAAACTCAAATTACATATAGTTTGGCTAGTGATGAAATCCACTATTATTGTACGAGGAACAAACTTTTTTGGTCACTGATTCTCTAAGTTTGACCAAATCCAAGCACTGGTTTAATAAGATCTCAAATGAAATATTTAATAGACTGCCTATAGAAGCTCAATACTGCCTCAAATACTTCAAACAGAAGTTGAAAAATTGGCTCCTTCCTAATCCATTTTATAATATTTATGAGTATTTTAACTGTAGTCTTAATATTGTATTATAAACTGTATTACCTTGACTTATGTTGCTAACAACAGTTTATTGTAGTTTTTATGACATGAAATAAAATATGAATACAAACATTTATTTGAACAGATTTAGTTGCTTTATAAATGTTTTCAGACTTTTTAGTAGTTATTTTTACTAACATAATTTACCATTCAGTACAATATGGTGATACACATTGCTGCAAAATGATCTGATGAACTTGTGTTGTTTCAAAGCAAGATTTACTGATTGACTTGAAACTATTAATTTCGATTATAAGGTTGGCAGTACTTTAACTTAGTATATACTCAGCTACTCTGAATTCTTAGGAACTGCCAATAAATTGGAATCATTATATTATTATCATTAGGAAACAGAAATATTTTTTTGCTGGCAAATGCATTCATTCAAGTTAATTGATGGAAATTAATCATTCCTTCATACTAGCTGTATACAGGCTAAGGTTTTGGATAGAGTCAAACTTAAAAATTCAATGCCACGGCCGGGATTTGAGCCATGGATGTACTGTTGTTGGCCATGGTAGCTCAATGGGTAAGAGCAACTGGACGGAAACCAGTAGATCCATGGTTCAAATCCCAGCCGTGGCATTGAATTTTTCAGTTTCACTCTATGCATTCATTCAAGTTTGTACTTATCTTGTCTGATGTAACTCTTAATTTATTTTCTCTGGAGTTCTGGGAGTATCTAAAATTTTAACCCTATCCTCCCTCTCTGCATTAACTTCTACAAAAACTTCTAGTAATCCCTTTAAAATGTGCTGGTCAACAAAATGTGAGCTTTTATTGAACAATTAGGGGAAACAGTCATATGAGATTTCAGTCAAAAGCAGACAAAACACCTTCTATCATTACCTATAATGTTATTCTAGATACACTGACAACAATGCACCATCACTTATACTGTCACAGCCTAGATAATGACGACATGTTTCACTGGTAAAAAACATATGAATGGCAAATATATATATGACAGAAAATAAGGAGCCAAAAATGCATGTCATCATCATCATCATCTTACATGGTCAACTCTCAAGATAAATAACTTAGCAGTCTTAGCAAATGATATATCTTCCTAAAACAAACCTCAATCAGTTCTTCTATAACAAAACTGTTTGCCTCAGAAAGTTGAAGGTATGTGAATATGGACATACTTTGGAATTATTAAGTCAGATATGATATCTGAGAGTACACAGTGGTTAAGCAAATATAATAAACAATTTTACTGCAAACAAGAACATCAAGCAAATGGCAACATTATGTTTTTAGATGTGAAAACCAAATTGATAATTCAAACTTTAAGTTAAGCTTTTTGAAGCCAGTTAATGGATGTTATGTATCATGTGTGAACTGCAGAAGTATAATTTTTCATAGAAGAACTGACTGAATTTTGGTGAGTCATACACTGACAATATCTATGAATGAGCAAGTCACTTAAAAGAGTTATCACAACAATCCTTTGCACCACAAGATCATAAGGCGTTTAATTCTCTTATGGAGAATAACATAAGCTCTTAAGATTCTTTGCTTCTAGTCACTTTTACTGCTCTTCAGAATTTAAAATAGCTATGTTCTATATTTTTACATACTTCACAAAATATCATTTTATTCTTTGAAACTTGTCAAAAAATAGAACTTTCTTTAACAGGGTCATTACAATTAATTTGAAAATCAGCTATTATACAAAATACAGTAGTTATGGAATTTCAATATTCCATATAATGCACATTGACAAAATTAATTAAAACCTCTCTACTTATATTTGTATTTCAAAAGTAAACAAACAGATTAACAGGCTGGGTTATGAAAATTAAAGATGGAAGTATAAATTTAATATGTGACAATACAAATGCTGTTGAATACAGAAAGCTTCAAAGAATACAAAGAGAAAGAGGACTTCAAAGCAAAACATATATTTTCATATTTTACAGGATCTTGGAGACAGACTGATTTATTCTGTGGAGTCCCTGACTTTCTTCTGTTAAAGCAAGTGACCCAACATGTGTGGAGCAATTTATGCAATAATTTTTAAGATGCATTTTATCTGCTCTTTTATGGTAGGATCCTCATTTTATGCTCTGCTAATATTAAATATTACATGTAGGAGAGAAGCAAAACTTCTCTTAAGAAATTACTAAACATGTAGTCATTTGTATTAAAGATATAGGATAATTGGTATACAAACATTTTACTTCTCTCTTCTCCAACCTTAGGAATTACATTCTTAATATGACTGATATAGTGAAACACAAAATTAATATAATTTTGAGTCAAATTAATGTTCCATTCCATTTTACTGTTTCCATTTTACTCTCCTTATATGAAGGACTTACATCACCCATGACTCATAACGGGTGACTGCAGTCAGTCGCTTGAGGAGCAGAGGAAATCTGGATCCAAGGGAATATCCAGAATGAAGGATCGGCCCAATACCTGATATGAGGGTGAAGAAGTAGAAGTTATGAAATGGTGATGTAATGGATGAAAGGATAGGTGATTATGCTGAAGCTGCTGGAATGAATGGCGGGGGACACCCATTCAAATGCTGCTTCACAAACTAATACTTCATGTTCCATTTATTACTGGTATTTATCTAGAATGTGTTTCATTAGGTTCTTTTTAAAATTATTTAGATAAATAATAGTAATAAATGGAGCATGGAGCATTAGTACTTAGTATTACAATTTATACTTATTCTATTAAAAATTATAATTAAAATTAAAATTCTTTTGTGAAATTTTAGATCTTGCATTTAAACAAAATATCCATATATCTTTCAACACTATCATACGATTATGAAATATTTATTATCAAACTAGCAGAGCTCTTTGTTACACTTGCACTTGCATTACTCTTTTAAATGCAGGAATCTCCTCCGCACGCACGCACGCACGCACGCACGCACGCACGCACGCACGCACACACACACACACACACACACACACCTTCACTTCCTCCCTCTCTTCATCTCTATCTTTATTATAAGTACAAATAATGTGATATTCTGGAAACCTGTAATTAAACTATTTATCTGCAGTGTTGATAAAAATTTAAAATGCACAATAGTTTTAATGATTATACGTTGGTTAGTTTCCTATTCTCAAATATTCTGATAATTTTAAAATTACTTTTATTCTTTATGTCAAACATCCTTACATTATGATTTTTTAACCTTTCTTATTTGTGTTTAAAATTGACTTTTTCTACAGATTACCAGGCTGCATCCTTACGACAATCCTAAAATAGAACAGTTATTAACTACTAGATTTTCTCTCTACTCTGCTATTGGCTTCATTTGCTATGTGTGTATATATTTTGTGATCTCTCTTTGGAAAAATCAATGTATCACAAAGCATATTCTCCAAATCGGCTTTGATGTTTATTAATATCAAGCTTCATAGCTATCACTTAATCTATTCTACAAAGAAAAGGTAACATACCATACACAAACATTTTAATATTTGTTTTGGTTTCATGATAGTCTTCTATACATGCTTTTATTATTAAGTTAATTGAAGGAAATCAATTGTTTCTCCATATTAGCTGTGTATAGGCTAAGGTTTTGGATAGATAGTCAACCTCAACAATTCAATGCCATGGCTATTCAAAAGTTAAGAGTGACTGGATGGAAACCGAGAGATCTGGTTCAAATCCCGGCCATGGCATTGAATTTTTCAGGTTGACTCTATGCTTTTATTAGTTTGAGTGTTGCTTGATAAATCTGGTAAATTTCCATGAAATGTTAAATGGCACTATTTTTGCTAGGATGATTTGTGTAATAGTCTCATACAATTTTCGATAGGTGTGAAGTTTAGTTAATTATTGACAGCTATCTGAAATGATTAGTGTCGTATGTAATAGAAAAAGAGAAAAAATGCTGGACTGTTACTTAACTTTTCATTTAAAGGGTCGACTGCAAAACACATTAAAGCAGAATTGAATTTTATGTGGATTCATCACTCTCATTGAAGATATTTATTTATAGATGAATGATTCTAAACACTGTTGAAAAAAACACCAAGTGGAAGCTGCTACAACTGCACAAGGAAAATAAAATGAAAAAAATCCATGATGTAATTCAACACTGCAGAGTGAAAGTTCATATGAGAGAGAGCTGTGTACAGGTTGGGTGCAGTAATTGCTCACTGCTGCTAAAAAACTACATGTGGAAAAATACTTTAACACAGTAAATGGCACATTTAACTGCACTCTTCCAGATTATCAATTCATAGCTAGTTTGAGACTAAATGAAACTTTAGTCTACAATTATGTGCCATATATAATAAAGCAGTCAAAACAATGGAGAAAGGCTATACAAGAATAGGACAAACAAGGTGAGAACTTTTCGTCAGCTGGAAAGCTGTTGGGGCTTTTAGGGATTCCTAGGTTATAATAATGATGGATTACTTGGAAAAGGGTTGGGTTGCTAAATTTGCATGGCATGATAAACAACCAAGTATGGCACAAAATAGAGCTCTTCCATGAGAGCAGTGCTCCAGGTCCACTTTAGCAGTGTAAAAATTTGGCTTCTTTTTTTTTTGTGTGTAATTTATGTCCTCCAACGTCAAGTCATATCGGACGGAGAGTGAAATGATTGAAATGATGCTCAAATGAGCCCAGGGTCCATAGAGTTTAGAGTTACCCAACATTCATCTTTGAGGATAAGGGAAAACACCAGAAAAACCTTATCCAGGTAACCCACCCTGACCGAGATTCGAACTCGGGACCTCTTGAACATGAGGCAGATATGCTACCATCTACGCTACTGAGATGGGCAAAATTTGGCTTTTTTGATACCATATCCATCCTATTCTCTTGATTTAAACCAAGTACCTTTTCATGATTTCACTTCTTGGTGGAATAAAATTTTCATCAAATGAGGATTATTCTGTGATTATCACAGTCAATGGTCTTTTGCAGTCTGGCAATCCTATTTTTTTTGACAGGATGAAACATTTGGAAACTCACTGGTTCAAGTGTAAGGATATTGTCATAGACAACGTCGAAAAATAAAGTATGTTATAAAAAACTAATTTTCACTTGCATTTTTACCAAACTTTTCAAATGGCCCTAGTAGTTATCCAAAATTGAAAATTAGGGAAAGGGGGGCGGGAAGAACATGTTACAAACAATCTTATTATTATATGTGTAGAAGATTTAATGAACCTCTGTGGGAAAGGATATTAAATATAAAATATAAACTATTCTAATCAATTAAATTCAATTAAACAAGTTTAGTGCTCAGTATTATATGTGGCTAGCCAAAATCCATATTTAAAATTGAGATAGTAAGAAGCATAGGTCATGTTCTATTAGTCAGGTATGCTAAACCTGCAGCAGGACTGGAATTTAATCAACCAAGTCTATAGCGAAGGAGAGGCAGAAAGGATATTTTTCCCATTGTACAACTGTCTCACTCTGCTTATAAGGAAAAGTAAGGGACAGTGACAAAAGTATAACATTTTCTGAATTGTTAATAATACAAGGTGCCTTTTAATGTAGCTTTCTGTACCAAAGCATCTCCCTCAAAGACAAAATCTGCAGCATTTAACCTATTCCAATGAGTCTAAGTTAATGAACACCATATACTATTGATCTTACTTCTATAACATTACTAAATCAAACAAAGGCCTACTTTTTACTCATTTTTCAGCATTGATAGTAATCACAATATAACATGCACCAACAAAATGCTTAATATTAAATACAAGGATCATAGTTCTTTGGTTTAATGATGGCAGAGTAGAATTATGGAAACACTTAAGTTTGGAATCTTAGTTACATTATGTTTTTACTAGCTACTTTCAATCTACTGCACATTCTGATACTACAGTCTATTTTGTACATTACTAATAGTGACTCAGTTCCTTTGGTAGGATTCTTGTTAGCAATTTTCATTAAAGAACAGATAATAAATTATACAAATCAAATTAGCATGCATAACACCACTTATAGGAACAAAACGAACTAGCAATTCAAGATATTTTATATCTTGATTTAGGTCAATCAGTGAGACACTGCAGTAAGGTACATATGTGCCATAACAAGAAAGATGTATAGTACATACACTAGAAAAAAACACTTGTTTAGAAATCATAAAAACATTAAGCAGCAGATTTAATTTATAGATAACTGCTTCAAAATATGTAAGGCATGTTGGTATCCAGTAGATCTGGATGTTTTAAATTCTTTTGATTGTAACAACTATGGAATAAATATTGCATTATGAGGCAACTTTCTCTGCAGTGAGATGGTTTCTTAGCAGTAATATGCTGAGTATTTAAATAAGCTATACTTGTACCTGCCATAGTTAAGAAGAAGGTTTTGACTCCAAGACATTGTTTACATATCACTACAATGTCCCATTTTATGCTTTTCCAGGAAAATGAATTAGATATGAAATTGTAATGCATGGAAACCATTTCCCAAGCATTTTAGGTGTTTTTATTGTAAACTAAGAAATCAATCAAGTTGTCATGTAATACAAAAAAAATTCTCGAATATTGGATTCTTTCACCATTTCATTTATTAACATGTATTGACATTGTTAACACTTGGACAAAGAGCAGGGAGATTGTGGGAGCATTGTTGGCAGCCAACAAACGGTGCATCCCAGTAAATATAATTGGACTTAAGATTTTGTTTTATTGAAATGAATTATGTATTTTTGGAGGTTTTGGAGTATTTAATATGGCATTTCTTTTTCTTTTTTTAATATTTCAATGATATTTGTGATTTCTCAAAGGATACAATATGGCAAGTGAGTTTAGAAGTTAGAAAACATTTATGGGGGATGTAATGGAAAGAAGAGCCCAAATTAGCTATTAGTATATTGTTATAGAGCTATTAATATTACTATGAAAGGTGTCAAACAGTATATACATTACATTTATTTAATTTTTATTTAAAAGTCAAAGTCAATTGACACTTTCATTCTGGAACCGCTGTGTCAGTTTTTTCTCTCCAATGTTTCACTATACTATGTAATATATTTGAAGAAATCTAGGATTTTTAAATTATATTGTATAAATAAAGACACTTTAGAACCCACTTAATTGAAACTTTGGGCAACTGATACATTAGCCATTAAACTTTAGTCTCTACCTTCCAATTACAAAATTAGAATTTGAAACAGAATTTAACTTCTGTGGTAGGGGCTGTAGGCCACATTTGGGAGGTCATAGGTTTGATACCTGTGGCTGGCCTTCCTGATTCTTGAAGTTTTTCAGAGGTTTTCTTGGGTTGTTAGGTAAATGCTGGGAGGGATACTTGCATGCCCCAAATTTCCTATCCCTTAATTTTACTTGCTTCATCCTTCATCGTGTTTGATTGTTTTCACGGTTAAAACTGTTTGTGGGAATTTTGTATGCATGGCAGGGAATTTGCTCCCTTAAATTCTTCTCTGGATTAGGGGAGTCTCAAAGTCCTCCCCCACTGTGTAAACGTGCAGGAGGCATGGAAGCTAGTTGTACATGTTACTATCAGGGAGTTCAAATCTGTAGCTGTTAGGCTACCTGCCCTCTGCTGTTGTCTCTCCTCAGGACCAGTCATAATATTTTTAAATTTCTATTGATGTTGACATATTATCTGCTGGGATGTACTTATTGATGTCCAGAACAGATTACTAAACAAGTGTATTTCCTAGCAGAAATAATTACATTGTCTGCATTTGATAAGAAAAACTAATGTAACTAAGCAGAACACTAACACTTAGCATATTGATTACACACCAACCATAGACTGCTAACCATGAATAAGAATATGAACAAATTATACACATATCTATTTAAATGCACAATATATTCATGATTTTCAAAGTAAACTCAATATGCTTCTAGGAAGGAAGCTTTACTCTATTAGTTCGTTTCTTATAGTCTTACATTAACCAATAGTATATATTCAGAACATTTAAAACACTTACTTTTCTTATGCATATATTCACATATAAATAATATTTCAATTGTGCTTTTTACCA
The DNA here is from genome assembly GCA_030765055.1 of Mantis religiosa. NCBI lineage: Eukaryota > Metazoa > Arthropoda > Insecta > Mantodea > Mantidae > Mantis > Mantis religiosa. The sequence continues at coordinate 94,869,574 of CM060947.1, read as the reverse complement.
ACCCATAGAAAGATTATGGATGGATTTCAATGCTTTTGCTTATCGCTCATCAGTTGCAAGATGAAACCTTTCCATTACCTGTCGAACGTAACCCTTGGGAAAGAAACCAACCTGTAGAGAAACAAATATATATATTCTTTTGGGTGGCCATTATTAAAAAATCACTTAAAACAGCAAAATGGCAGTAGTTATGTAAATAAAGTAGTAAACAGAGAATATGAACATAAAATGTGACTTTTCATGAAAATGGTTACATTATGTGTAATTTTATAGTTAAAAAAAAAAAAAAAAAAACTGAAATTATCTCTACTGCATACTATTTGTTGCTTTAAAGATAATTTTAAAACTTAAGTTTTAATCTCCCACTATTACATGTTCTATTTGTTTTCCTTCAAGGTTAATAAAGGAGGATATACATGGAAACTTAACATTATTGGAATCTTAAAGATGTCAAGCTTCCTCAATGCTCTTAAATTGCTACTTCACAAAACTCTGATGGAGTGGTACTAATATTTTGGAATCCTATGAAGCAATAATTTGTTGAAATCTGCAACAAGAGTACACAAAATACAGAAGCTCTTCTGCTAGTGACAGCAGCATCCTTGATGCATTTTTAATCGCCAAGTCACCTACTTGTTTTTGAATAACTTACATGGTTATGTTTTATGTTCTAGCATTTAATCTTCCTTTATAAAAATTCTCTAAGTTATATTTAGTAATGGAACCGCTCTCTTGGCACTTACATGTCGATAATGCAGCTAGCTTACTTCCAGACAAGTGATTCTTTATTAAAAGGCCAAGGTGGCCGTAACACTTGCAGCGAGTGAGGAGAGGTTGGAGGGGCACAATGCAAAGCTGGTTACCATGGCTATGAATTCGATTCATGGAAGCCATATATTCCACACCAACTTGTGTTGCCAACATAATACAGGACTTCATTCCTACTTTTTTGTTTATTTGAAAAGAAATATGTTGATAGAAGTGGTAACCTGCTTGAAGCGAGCCCTGCGTGTCATGTGCTATTATTTATTATCAGTTTGCATCCTGAGTAAAAACATAATTTTTTGTGTGAGCAGTGATTGTCTAATATTTAAGGGATTTACAATGAATCCAACACCCGACTTGGTGTGTCTCCAAACACCTTTTTCTTTATGAAAAATGATGACAAACGTGACGTGGTAAATGTCAGTAGGCCAACACCAGTGCTATGTTTAGAAAAACTTTGCAGCGGAGCGTCTTCAAATTACACAAGGAAATTTGGTATGAGGAACATAATTGTGTCGGATTGAAGGAGCTGGGAGAAAACACTAAAAAAATTGCAGATGTTCTTCAGGAAAGCTCACGTCTATATATTGTAAAATACAATGAGAACGTTAAGCTTAACAGGCTTTTCATGCAATATCTGGTTAGGGAAGTAGACAAGAAATGAAATTTCATGGACATAATAAAACCAAGGACTCTTTAAATAAAGGTAGTTTTAAGGAACTTTTGGATTCATATATAGAGGGAAGACCCAACGAAATTCGAAACCACTATTTCAGTATAGAATCCGTTTTTGCGATGCTGATTTTGCAAATTTAGGTTAGCCAATTTTCTGAGTCACCTAATCAATTTGCCCAGAGCCGCGCCTGGACAGCAGTGACAAAGCCAATCATAATATTCCTTAACAGTAACATGAAAATGAACCTTCTTTCTTGGGTAAAAAGTATTTTGCCCAAATGATCTAGCTGTTAACGGATCCTTAAGTCCCACACACTCACTAACTCCCACGTAGTACTTGCAAATCCTACAAAACTGTCCATCAGCAATATGCATCACGCCAAGACTGATTAAAATACTTATGAAGGCATTAAGAAAGGACTCTTTATTGGTAAACAAATATCATATTGCACCAACTCACAGAAAATAATCTGAAAACATTAACAAATGTAAAATCTACTTACCTAAAGAGGGTACTTGGACTATAAGAAACAATTAGATCCAGATTGGTATACCTTCTAGCAAGAAAACCTTTTCTAATTGAAGACATCAAACTCAAATATGTTAATACAAGAAAAAAAAAACCGAAGCTAATAACAATGAAGCAGTACAAATATTACAATAAAATATAATAGTACTGAAACTGCAAAGAATATCTGAGAAACTAGACTCTTTGAGTTCTGTGAAGAATTGACCAATTTCTTAAAATGTTACGTGAAGTTTTTAAGAAATTATTATATGAGGGCTGTCCAGAAAGTAAGACGTTTTGAAATAAGCAATTCCAAATTGAAAATCTCAAAAGTTTATTATATACATTTGAAAGATACACTTTTAAGCTATTGTTATACATAACTACCATTCAAACATACATTTATCAGACCAAGGCACAAGTTTTTCAATATCCTCTCTGTAGAAGTCTGTCGCCTGCAATTTCGACCACTGGTTTACACTGGCATGCAGTTCGGCATCAGTAACAAACTATTGTTTACAGAGTCATTTTTTCATCGCTGGGAAGAGGTGGTAATCACTCGTCGCCAAATTCGGGCTGTATGGTGGATGATCAAACACCTCCCATCCAAAACCATCCAAGAGTGCACGTGTGTTTTCATGAAAAAACAACACCTTGGTGCTAAGTTTTCCCCGATGCTTATTTAGTATGGCGTGCCATAACTTTCTTAGTATTTCACAATACCTTTCTGAGTTTATTGCTCCACTAAATAGGTAAAATATGAAGCTATTAACAGTGAAGCAAATAAATATATACAGATATAATAATTTGTAACTAAAAATCTTCACTTATCTTATAAGAAATGATGACCGTTTTCTTACAAATTGGCAAGGATCGGGATTTCGTGAATAACTCATTAACATCGTCAGCTTGAAACAACAACCTCGTTGTTAACGCCACCGTCACTAGATGTCAATATGTTTATTTTAGTACGAGGGCCGTTTTTTTTTCAACCTCCGATAGGCTATGAATAAAACACAAGTTCATAAAAAACAATAATTTTATTACCATAAGAATAGTACACTTATGGTTACTTTTCGACATAATCACCGAAGAGATTGAGACATTTGTCATATCTGTGGACAAGCTTTTCAATTCCCTCTTCAAAGAAAGTTGCCGCCAGTGAATTCAAGTAGTCCTTGACGTTCGTTTGAAGGTCCTCATTGGTTTGAAATCGCTTCCCACCAAGCCACGTCTTCAGTTCGGTTTTCTTTAACCATTCTGTCAACTCGTTGAACAAGGTCATCTGAAACGACAGATTTGCGTCCTTGACCCCCTTCATCATGCACATCATTACGACCATCTTTAAACTTTCGACACCATTCACGAACAACACCATCACTCATGAAGTTTTCGCCATACACACGACTCATCCTCCAATGGATTTCTGCAGCACCATGGCCTTCAGCCTGTAGAAAACGAATTACACTTCGCAATTCGCACTTGGCGGGAGCATCAATAATGGCGGCCACGTTTACGTGGCTGTAGCACAACGCCGACTGACGACTGAATGTCAACAATGGCGGAGTGTGTAGTGCGAGAGCTGCGCAGTCGCCGACAGCGCATACCCGCTTTCTGCTGCCCGCGTAGCGTCGGCATGGAGCGATCGGAGGTTGAAAAAAAAACAGCCCGTGTACAATCAACATCTGAAAATGCAACAAATTTAAAAACAGAATTGACTGTCGGTATTCCAAAATTCATTACGCGATGTTTATTTTTTTTTAAAATAAATATCTTTTCCCAAACCATTAAATCTATCAGACCAATGAATCGTTTTAATAATTTAACTTTTGGATTTATTTCATGGTTAAATGACCAAAAATGATCTGCTAATGCCGATTTATCAGTTTGTTTATACTTAATGTTACGAAAATGCTCCTTCGTTTTGGTTTCCAAATTACGTTTTGTCTTTCCAATATAAACTTTATCACAATCGAAACAATTAAATTGATAAATACTCGATTTTTTACTATCAGGAATTTTATCTTTTTTTAGAGAAATGCAGTAAATTTTTAATACTATATTTATTTTGAGGAACCAAAGTTACAAAGTTATACCATTATCTTTTTTTAGAGAAATGCAGTAAATTTTTAATACTATATTTATTTTGAGGAACCAAAGTTACAAAGTTATACCAAACGCTTTAAAAATTTTTTAATTCTTCACGATCCTTCGGCGTGAAGCCTACTGCCGCTGTAATGATGTCTGGCTTCGTTCTCAGTCCATCAAAGACAAACACTACGCCGCCATTCAGTTGCATCTTTCCACGACTCTTTGGTTCTCTAATTACACAATTGCCCGTGATCATCTCACCACCATCATTAGAATGCGACTTTGACATGGATGTTACCCTGCGCATCTACACACATTACGTCTCATCGATTCTCCTGCATGTCCTGATGACACAGATGAAATCGCTGACCTCAATCATCTCCTGTTCAGTTGCTCTCGCTACTGAACCCAACGTTCTTCCTTCCTCTGCTGCCTGGTTCACCATTCTGTTCCTTTTCCTGCTAGCAACAACACTATTAGTCATGCCGCAAACCCGCATACCACACGCTCTTATTCAATTTCTTCAAGAAAGTGATCTACACATTCAGTCTCTCCCACTCCTCTTAAGTTTTCCTTTATTGTCCCTTCGATGGCTATATAATTTTTTCCTAAAAGCAATAAAAAATTAAAATTTAAAAAAATGTATTTTATTCTTTAAAAATAAACACCGCATAATGAATTTTGAAATACCGGCAGTCGAATCGTTTTTTTTTTTTTTTTTTTTTTTTTTAATTTGTTTCATTTTCAGGTGTTGATTGTACTAACATAAACATACTGTCACGGTAACAAATAAGAAAACAGTTGGCGAATAAAGTTTCATGGTATTTGTATTTGTATTTATTTCATCCTTTGGAACATAATACATATGTTATAGGACACGTCAGTTCAAGATACAAAGATAAATATAAAAAGTTACATAAGACTAAAAACTGTAACAGATACAGGATCCAACAAAAGTCTAAAATAGAAAAGCAAATAAATATAAACTATATAAAGACCATAGAGAAATGCTATATAAAAGTAATTGTTCACAAATGTGGAGTTTACTCTAATTCATGATTTAATTCAATGAAATTAAATTTATTTTGTCCTTTTGATTGATATCAGACACGTCATAGTATAAAAATTACATTAATGGCCACTGTCATTATTTACAATCACATAAAACTAATTAACATTTAAAAACTCATTTACAGAATAAAATGAATGTTGCAGTAAAAAGAGTTTTACTCCCTTTTTAAAATGTATAAGGCTGTTCATTTGTTTAATATTTTCTGGTAGCCTGTTGTATAATCTTATACCTTTATTGATAGCACTAGACCTGAAGATTTCCGTTCTACAACTTTGAATGTGAAAGTCCTCTTTCTGACGTGTATTGTATTTGTGAATATTGGCATTTTTGTAATTTTGTATTTGTAGTTTATTTTGTTTTACATGGATCACTAATTCCAAAATATACATACATGCGAGAGGTAATATTTGATATTTTTTGAATAATGGCCTGCAAGATGTTCTGTTATCCACCCCACTTAGTATCCTTATGGCTCTTTTTTGAAGTTTAAAGACTCTATTAATGAGCCTGTGTAATGAGCCTTGCTAAGCAGTTTATGATAGCACGGTTATTGTAAACAAGCGCCAGCGGGCAGCGATAACTGAGGTAAAGGACTCGGCGGCATAGATTAAGTTACGTTTCTCGAAGGTGATAGAATATTCGGATTACGTCATTAGATGCCTTATTTTCCAGAAACATCTAGTGATTAACAGAACAGTCTGGATAATCATGAATGTGATATATAAGGGATTGTGACGCACCAGCAGGACAGTAGTAAACAGTGAGGAGTTGCAAGTTGTGAAACAGTTGTTGTGAAACGAGAGACAATTGGAAGTATATGTAAATGTGTTTGGAGGAATTTAGTAACAGTGACGTCAAAATTAATTTCAGAAACTATTTGTAGTTGGTTAAACCAACTACAAATAGTTTCTGAAACAATTGGAAGTGTTATTGCAACGAGAGCTAATGATGTAATCTGCTGTCACTGTTATTGTCATCGACCTTGGTAGACTGATGGTGTACGTAAAGTAATGCTGCTGTAATCTATAAGAGTATTTCTACGAAAATAAAGAAGATTTTTAATTTCTGCAACTCGACCTTTAATTTTACGAACCCACAAAGTCACAATAGTGACATCTAGCAATGGTGGCATAACGAGTTTGTTGAGGTTTCAAGCTGACGACGTGCTCGCCTCGGTAGCATAGATGGTAGCATGTCTGCCTCACGTTCAAGAGGTCCCGAGTTCGTATCGCGGTCAGGGTGAGTTACCTAGATAAGGCTTTTTCCGGGGTTTTCCCTTATCCTTCAAGACGAATGTCGGGTAACTCTAAGCTCCATGGACCCTGGACTCATTTGAGCATCATTTCACCCACTTCATTCACCGTCCGATATAACTTAACGTTGGGGTGGATGTAAATTTAAAAAAAAAAAAAAAAGCTGACAATGTGAATGACGTATTCACGAAATCGCAATCCTTGCCAATTTGTAAGAAAACGGTCATCATTTCTTATAAGATGAGTGAAGCTTCTTAGTTACAAATTATTATATTTGTATATATTTATTGTTCCACGTTCCAGTAAATCAACAAGAAGCACTCCCTTGGAGTTCCAAAACACAGTAGCCATGACCTTTCTTGCTGACAACGTTTGTAAAAACTTTTGTGGTTTCCTGGGAGAATGTGTGTGTTCCCATTCCATCGAATGCTGTTTTGTTTCACAGTTGACATGCTTCACCCAAGTCTCGTCTCCGGTTATAACACAATTCGGAATTGCATTGCCATTTGTGCTGTATTCTTGGAGAAAGGTCAGTGCTGCAGCCAGTCTCTGTCTCTTATGGTTTTCTGATACGATTTTCGGAACCCACCGAGCACAAAATTTGTGGTAACCAAGTTTCTACACCACAATTTGATGCACCAAACTCTGTGAAATTTTGGGGAAATGTTCCGACGATGGTTTCACGAATTTTGTCATTGATTTGCATTTCCAGGTCATCAGTCACAAGGCTAGGCCTACCACTCCGATCGTTGTCGTGAACACTGGTACGGCCATTTTAAAAATCAATGCACTATTGCCTCACTCGGCTTTCACTCACTATCCCCTGCCTGTAAATATCACAAAACTGATGATAAATTTCAATTGGTCTGTTGTTTTGAGGCAACAAAATTCGAATAACAGACTGCACTTCACAAAATGTAAAATTTTCTATTGCAGGACGCATTTTGATGACTCACAGAGAGTAAAATAAGGAATTCACAGTCCTCACGCTACAAAAGGTGGTTGCGTACTGAACGTAAGAACGTTCTGGCATCAAGATTGGTGGCTCTAGCCCCACCCATCGCCACGATAGCCCGAAACGTCTGTTACTTTCTGAACGGCCTTCGTATTTTATTGTAATATCAAATATGATACACCAAGGCTTTTGGAAAGCAACTACGACCAAAGAGGGCAAACAAGAAGATGTATAGTCTGAGTCACAGACATTATGACTCAGAGCATACATTGCACAGAAGCAATGACGGACCAAACTTGGACAACAGCCAATTTCGACCTGCAACATGTAATCAGACTATCTTTGGATTCCACCATTTAATATGTACAAACAAGACATATCATTACCTAACTCTGGCATGTGTGTATGAACTGTGTGGTAAACTTTGTTAACAGTACTACACAGAACTTTGCACACAAAGATTGAGAAATAAATTGTAAGAATGCAATGCAATTAAATTTCCTTGAGAATTAAATGTGTATAGAATATAAAGTGTTAACAGTCTACTACCTTAACTAAAAAGTGAATATGATGTAAAAATTACTCTCTTTGCTATATTTATTAACCGGAAGGATAGTAAGAAACTTGAAGATAATGTATCATGCATCCCAAACAATCTAACTGGTTCAAAATAAAATTAGTAATTAATGAGAGTAAAACTATAGCTATTCAATTCCATGATAAATGGTAGGATATACCGTATTTTTTGGATTATAAGGCACTTTGGACCATAAAATACAGTCATTTTGTTATGAAAAATTTGAAATAAAAATAGTTACTTGCATCTTTGCTGTCCACGATTCTATTTGATGGAACATCAAAAGTTAGGGGAACTTTGTCCATGTTTCCAATTTGAGTGAGTTTGAACTGAAATTGCTCTTTGCATTAATAACAAATTTATGAAACACCAGAATTTTAGATGTGTGCTTGGTTGGCATCTTTTGCACGATTCTTGTACAAGTGCACATAGAAAGTCCTCTCTTCATTGGTCTGTAGCACCAAGACGGAGATCCTGCAAAATCTGCATTGGGATTGCAATGGCACATCTTCTTGCTTTACTGATGATCATTTTTGTAGACACTGCGATGACATTATTCCTATGGTTTGTCACCCAATTCTCAATTCCATTTCTAACTTCAGCCACTTTGCTGCATGCGTACAAAATGAATGTTTGTCTTTTCCCAATGTCGTCAATTCATCCTCCTGTTTCCACCACTCACAGGTCATTTTCTCAGTTGGTGGGGGGCCAAAATGCCTTTCTGCTGCCCTATTACATGTCGCTTTCACACTGACAACTGAACATACAAGAAAGGGGCTGCGAGAGAAAACTTTTCTTGCTGTCGCATTCTTTAACCATTTATAGGGCAAAATCTTTGCTATTATGTGTGTCATTAAGGCTCATATTCCTCTAAGCCGCACCGTGGCTGAGTGGCTAGACTGCTTGGCTCTCACCAAGGTGGCCCGGGTTCGATCCCAGGCAACTGAAAAGTGAGATTTATGGTGGACAACACAGTGCTGGGGTAGGTTTTCTCCGGAATCTCCAATTTCCCCCACCTACCATCTCATTCCACTTGTGCTCCATGTATCATCAATGTCACCACCTGCAGTGCCGTATGTTAAAACCAGGTGTTAAACACATTTCATTTCTAATGGAGATTTATGCTATGTTGAACCTTGAACCTCAATTAGGTAACTATACAGTCCACAAGGCTCACATTCCCTTGCTAATGATGCATGTTATGTTGAAACTACCAATACATTTAGCTGGTTTTCACATGTGACCTTTGGACCTTAAGATGCAGATAAATTTTAGACAGTATTTTACAACAAAAAAATGTTCACCTTATGGTCTGAAAAATATGATACATGGAAAAATTGACAACTAAATTGAATACGGTGTGCTTTATCCATTTCCAGTTAAGATCTTGTATTACTAGTGAAGCGCTTAACACCTACTATTACACCTATTTTCATTCACAATCATTATATGGAATAAAGTTATGGGAAAATTCTAGATACAGTACTTCAATATTTAAATTACAAAAGAGAGTTTTAAGGAACCTAGTGGGTATCCTCCAAGAGAAAGTTGCAGAGAGAATTTCAAACAACTAAGCATACTCACTTTTCCCAGCCTCTACCTAAAAGAATCGCTAATTCCTGTTAAAAGTAATTTAGGCAACTTAACAACAAATACAGATGTACTGGACACAAAAATCAAGGAACAAAAACAAACTTCATATAAAGGCTTATAGAACTGAACTTTTTCAGATATTTAAATGCAGTGTATTAATATATTTAACCAACTACCTGAATATTTAAAGAGTACTAAATCACCACCTAAATTTAAAAATGAAATTTACAAATTCCTAAATGTTAACCAATTCCACTCAGTGGAAGAATATATGGGTTATTTGATAAGATTTGAAGATTTGATAAGATCTGAAAGCTAGTATAAAAATAATCCAGAGCATTCAGCTAATAACTTTTCCATTCATGTGATAGAGGGTTAGAATTCTAATTGTTAGAAGTGAACAAAGAATTATTATTAGTATTTTATCACTGCTTTACAGATAAATTCTTGATTTTAATCATCAAATTTGATCAAATTTAATCAATCAAATACACAATTCTTTCTGAAATCCACATACCTGTTTTATTCCAAACTAAACACAATACAACATAACATTCCACAGGCGCGGAGAGATGTAACAAAAACGAAGGTCAATCCAACAACTCCCGGCCAGCCAACTCCAGATCCTTTCATAGATCACAGCCACCATTTGTTTTCGTAGAAACACTACTACCAAGATTTCCACCAGCCAAAAGGAGCCGGCGACTTGACTATACTATACTAAACAAACCGAGAATATCACATCTCCCCGATGTGTTTATAATTTGGAATAAAACACATTGTGAAGTGTCCTGAAACTTCTAGGTTTTAGTGTGGGTAAGTTGACCTGTCACTCTCCGAGTTGTGTTCCCCAGTGGTATCCTTGAGATGGTTCAACCATTTGGTTCATAGTGGCATATTGAAATATTTCCAGGGATATCACATAGCAGGAAGAATTGTGTATTTGATTGTGAAGTGTCCCGTATCTTCTAGGTTTTAGTGTAGGGTAATTTGACCTCTCACTCTTCGAGTTGTGTCCAGTTGTATCCTTGGGATGGTTCAACCATTTGGTTCATAGCGGCATATTGAAATATTTCCTCATGTACCAACTGTAGAAGCTACTAAGAACTTCATTAAAACAACTTCAGATGAATTAAAACATTGTATAAAGAAGAACCCACCATTCGCTGCACAAAACTCCCGCTCCAAACTTCTGTAGTTTCCTCAAGAAAAGGATTGTATTATTTTAATCACTATATTGTATCCTTTAATTATCTATTATGTACTTATTGTGTTCTGTCTTAATTATTGTATTCTCTACGGTGACAAGCTATGTGCTAATAATGAGTGCTATTAGGATACTTTCAATAATAGGAGTAAAATTAAACCTGGGTATAGGAGATATCCAGGAAATGCTGGAGATGCTCACTGACAAAATAGGATCTATGGATGGAATGGAGCGACAGATACCATTTGTTATTTGCTTAAACATTTGAAAAGCTTAATAAATTTAGCAGCATTGAGAAATATATATTATGGTTACTTTCACAGTCAGTTACAATATGGAATAGTGTTCTGGGGGGGAAAGGGAGATAGTCTTTAAACTTCAAAAAAGAGCGATAAGGATACAGAGTGGGGTGGATAACAGAACATCTTGCATCGGGCCCAAATGACCTTGTTGTCGACGGGCCCTAAAACACCACACACTCACTCACTCTTGCAGGCCATTATTCAAAAAACATCAAATATTACCTCTCGCATGTATGTATATTTTGGAATTAGTGGTCCATGTAAAACAAAATAAACTACAAATACAAAATTACAAAAATGCCAATATTCACAAATACAATACACGTCAGAAAGAGGACTTTCACATTCAAAGTTGTAGAACGGAAATCTTCAGGTCTAGTGCTATCAATAAAGGTATAAGATTATACAATAGGCTACCAGAAAATATTAAACAAATGAAGAGCCTTATACATTTTAAAAAGGGAGTAAAATTCTTTTTACTGCAACATACATTTTATTCTGTAAATGAGTTTTTAAATGTTAATTAGTTTTAAGTGATTGTAAATAATGACAGTGGCCATTAATGTAATTTTTATACTATGACGTGTCTGATATCAATCAAAAGGACAAAATAAATTTAATTTCATTGAATTAAATCATGAATTAGAGTAAACTCCACATTTGTGAACAATTACTTTTATATAGCATTTCTCTATGGTCTTTATATAGTTTATATTTATTTGCTTTTCTATTTTAGACTTTTGTTGGATCCTGTATCTGTTACAGTTTTTAGTCTTATGTAACTTTTTATATTTATCTTTGTATCTTGAACTGACGTGTCCTATAACATATGTATTATGTTCCAAATGATAGTTTGAAAAAAGTGATAAGGGAAATAAAAGAGGATGCGGAACATGAAATCAAAAATTTGAGATGGAAAGATTGGATGATAAGAGATGAAGATTTAAGTTGCTCTTTATGGGAATATAAGAGAGGAGAGGAGTTTGGCCTGCAGAAAAGGTCGAAAAAGTTGATTCAAAACCTGGGAATGGAAATGAAAGTTTGGAAGATGAAGGAGGTATACTGAGTAGGAGATATCTGAAAAAGACCAACTGTGGTTAAATTTGCAACATTATTTATGAGATTTCAAGTAAAAGTAAGAGGCTGAAAGCTTTCAACATCTTTATTAATAGGGATATGATACTAGCTTAAAGGGAATTAAGGTCAAATTTAAAATGGGTGATAGAACCATAAGCAGATGGATAGCAAGCCTATATTAGGAATTTACAAGTTTGAATAGAAGGAATAAATCCACTGAGGAAAAAAAAAATTATTTGGAGAAGGGAGCAGATTAGAAGGGAAATAACCTCACAACATCAACAGGAAATTCAATCAAGGGTGCATTCAGGTGATACATGCACTACTGGACACAAGGCAGTGTGGAACTAAATGTCTACAACAGGGCCTGGACCGATGGCATCAAGAGAATCAGCTGTTACATCAAATACTGTTATGGAAAGAGAAGAGGAAGATGTGAGAATGCCAGCTGTGTCAACAGGATCTGCGAGTAAGGTATGGAGTGATGATGGAAGAACAGAAGATAGTGTCCCCGAAGAAGACAGAGCTAGAAGAGTTATTTAAGTTAGTGGAGAAGGGGAAGATGGTATGGTTGCAAGCAGCAGGGAGAGTGTCAGGGAGGAAGTGGATGTGATAGAGGAAGAAGAACTTCTGACAATGTGGTATCCTTGGAGCATAGAAGTATTTTGGTAGCAGACAAAAACAACCAACAAGGATTGGTTGAGCTTAGAAAGAGGGCCATTCTTGATAAGTTTAGATTCAGATCAGGTTCAGAATAGGGAACAAGAAACTGTAGGAATCTGGGCTTTTGGAACTGCAAGGGACTAAAAGCACAATTTATATGGGAATATGCATGCTTAGGCTTTCATGGCCAGCATTAATCCAGTAGAACATAGTTTCTGGGTTTTCTGGGTTTGTAGACCATGGTCAAATCGATGAGATAATATTTGGTATATAATCTAGTTGTAAACCATCCACAGGTCAATTATCTGAAAATTCCCAATGGAGTTATAGGCGAAATGTTAGATGTTATCTCATCAACTGGACCTGGCCTACAAGACCAGAAACTACACTCTACTGGTTTATATGAGAAATCTGAAGAACTTACTAAGCAAACTTGATTATCTGGGGTAGTAGAAATATGGCTGAAGGATGAGGACCTCACAGTAAAAGATTTTATATACATGGGTATAAAGGGGCAAAAGACAGTGGCCAGAGGAAAAAATGTCTGGTGGTATTGGGGGTTTTATAAAGAGATTTCCCAGTAAAGGATTTCAAGAAATATTCTCCAGACAACAAAGCATTTGTTGGATAATACTGGGAGAAAAATGTTTAGATGATTGTATAATTTGTTTCCGAATAACCCACCTATATATCCTTGCAGTTTCACAATATTAACTGTTTAGTCAACTGGAAGATAGTGAAAAGTTTAGGGAGAAGTATGTGAATTCAGAGTTCCTACTAATGGGAGTTAATATTAAATTAGGAGAAAAGGATGTTGAAACAACAAACTATTGAATGAGTAATGAAATAAAGTGTAGATGAGAAGTGGGGAGGAAATGTAAGGATAAAGTAACAGACAGTGCCAGTGACAAGTTAATTGAAGTCTATTTTATATAGACATTTGGCATTTATAGCATTTATAGAATTAATCGCTGAGACTGCAAAAAGATATATATTGGAAAGACAACATGTAACGAATGTAACATTGGAATCAGATTAAAAGAAACTTTAAGAATATCAAGCAAAAAGAAACAAATAAATCCATAGTAGCAGCACATTTCTGAGATCATAGCCACAACAGAACAAAAAACCCAACTACTAAAATCAGTTCGCAGAATCAAGAACTAAACATCCAGAAATCCATTTATATAACGATATTTGAAAAACATTTAATGGATTTTAACATTCCATTGGAATAACATATTTTACTTAGCCTCATTGGATTGCTGCCAGATATCTCATCTTCGGAGAACCATGATCAGCTGAAACATCAAAGTTGTTAGTTGACAGTTTCTTGATAATGCCTTCAAGTGGAGGCGAAATACATTGAAAGAAAATTTGTGGTGTGTAAAGTACAGTGTGTCTCAGTTGGCTCATAGTATCATTTTATTTATTAAATTACTTTGCAGTGTTAATTCAATTTAACTTTTCAAATCATCCTTTTATGAAAGCCTTTTTTCCTTTGTCCCTTGCTTTCTTCTCCATTAATGCTACTGATTTCAATTCTTGTTGCTTCTTTCCCAAATCTTGTTAATGAATATTTTTGTGCCCCTTAACTGCTTCCTATTCCTAACACTTCCTATTTAAATTTTATCATGGCCATTTTAACAATTATTGGTGTCAATTTGGGCCTTTTTCTTCCATTTCTACAGCAATAATCGATCTCCCATCTTGCAAATTTAATTTTAGTTTCTCTTGGAAGAGGTCCTAGACAACCTGCCAAGATTTATTTCTTCACTCATTTACTGTAAAAATTGTTAAGTTTAGCTTTATATTTCCTTTCTCCAAGCTTTCTAGTCAAATTAATCTTCTTCTGCATCTCCTTTACTTCTACATGTTTTCCTATTGATCTTTTGATCTCTTCAAATTTATCATACATTTTTTTTGCTTATTCTATTTGCCATGTTCTTTATTTCTTTGGTGATAGTTTTTAGCATCTTGCCTACCTATGCAATTGTTTGTTTGGGGCTTGTTTTGACTTGGCCAACTGTATCACCAAAATGTACCAAAAGCTTGTTCCTATCCATTCTTGTTCTTCTCTCTCATACTTAATTCTATTTATGTTAAAAGTACAGAGTTTGATTCAATACATTTGCAAACTGATACCCATCTTCTTCTGACGTGATTAATGTGTTGACACATCCTGCTTGCAGGTCCCTTTGCGACTTGCAAACAACCCATGTAATAACATAATTGTAACCACTTTTAGAAACTAATTACTGTTTATTTAGAGGTAACTGTCATTTTAGTTCCCAAATATAACATTTCTCAGTCAAGATTGCTAACATTTTTATATGAAAGTATTGCTTCTACATTTTGTTCAAATGTCTTTCTACTGCAATCACTGAATCCCTCTCCTGCAGTTCACACGTTGATCTGCAATTTGCTGCACTTTCATTCAAACCATGAGTTAAGTGGAGTAGATTTAGACTATAAAAATTGTAGTGCCTTTTCTCTCCTAAACAGAAAGCATTTTTGGATCATCATGATTGGCTCAAACACTGGTAATTTATCCTAGAAAAAATTGTACCATAGAAGCCTGAGGGAACATCTCTCCCATATCAAAAGGCATGTGCACAACGCTGCATAAATAAAAAAAAACCCTATACTGGGATTCAACAGGTAAATGTATATCGAGATTCAACTGTATTGGAACACCACAGTGAAGCGAAAAATTATTAAATTTTAGATGAGTCGCGTTTTTTACACATCTGCTTCACTTTCGTACCTATTTTGAGGACATGTTTCGCAAATCTTCGCTTGCATCTACGGCTCTTGTGCGACTGACGCTAGATCCAGCGGTGTGGGTAATTCTGGGGTTGTTGCTGCCATCTGTTGATTTAGTGATGAACTGAAATGTGGGATTCTCTTCTAGCGGGATTTCAAAGTTCATTAGTTGGTTTTTATGTTTTTCTATGTATATCCTCTCCCATATGACGAGTTCACTATGTTTTTGTACGTATTTTAGTAATTTTGTGCTATCTTCAATTTCATGATTTTCAGACCAGAAATGAGCTGCTATTGCGGACTTATCAATATTTTTGTATCTTAAGTGCCTGAAGTGTTCTTTCTTTCTAGTGCCTATGTTCCTTTTTGTCCTTCCTATGTAAATTTTTTCACAGTCTTTACACTTAATTTTGTAAATGCCTGACTTTTCCTCTGGTTTTATCTTATCAGTATTATTACTGTGAAGTAGGTTTTTAATGTTGTAATTGTTTTTTGGTGCCAATGTTATATTGTATTTCTTGAATATTTTTTGGAACTTTTTTGTGGCCCAGGGGTGGTAAGTAAATTTAGCAAATCTAGTTTCTTGTTTTATTGGTGTGAGAGCTGTGATCTGTTTTAATTTCTTTTGAAGTTTGAATAATTTTAGTTTTTTATCTACAAGGTTTTTTCCATATCCATTTTTGATTGCAGTTTTTAAGATTTGATGGTATTCGTTTTGATATTCTTGTTGGCTGAGAGGTAGATTTACTAATCTGTGTGTCAGACTGTTGATGGTTGCATGTTTGTGTGGAATTGGGTTGAAACTATTTGCTTTGATGTAATTATCTGTGTGTGTTGCTTTTCTATGAATGCCAAATTCTAGTTTTTCATTGCCTTTTTTGATTTTAAGGTCTAAAAAAGGTAGAGTACAGTCCTCTTCAGTTTCTACTGTGAATTGTATGCTGGGTTCTTGCAGGTTGAGTAGTTTCAAAGCATCATCTATTAGTTTGTAGGGCACTATTGCAAAGATGTCGTCTACGTATCTGTACCATGTTTTAAACATATGAGGGAAGGCTTTAGTAATATGTGTTTCGAAAAAGCTCATGTATAGATTGGCCAAAAATGGTGATAATGGGCTTCCCATAGCTAGTCCTGAAATTTGTTTATAATATTTTCCATCGAAGACAAAATAATTTTGATGTATACATAATTCAGTCATTGCCACATATTCTTCTATTGCATTGGCATCCAGGTTTATAGAATTTAGCCATTTTTTCAGTTGAATCAAAAGTTTGTCTAATGGAATGCTAGGGAAGAGGGAGCGGACATCAAAGGATACTAAAGTGTCATGAGGTTTAAGTTTAAGATTTTGAATTTTTTCTACCAGGTCTAAAGAGTTTTTTATACTCTGAGTATGGAATTGTGGAAAGGACTGAAATTTTTTGGTTAGCCATTTTGCCAGAAGGTAAGTAGGAGTGTTTATATTATTTACAATGGGTCTCATGGGTATGTTGGGTTTGTGTATTTTAGGCAAACCATATATTCTTGCAAGGGTAGGGTTGTCTGGTTTGATAGTTTTTTGTTCTGTAGTTGTTAAAATTTTACTATTAATGATGGTTTTTTGTACATCTTTTATGCATCGGTTGAGTGGATTAGAATCTATTTCCTGGAATTCTTTTTGTTGTAGTAACTCTAACATTTTTTCTTTGTATGTAGCTGTATCTAAGATTACTATTTTGTTTCCTTTATCAGCCCTTGAGAAGATTACATCCTTTTTCCTTAAAGATTTAATTATCTGAATTTGTTTCAAATGTTTTATTGGCTTTTTATTTATTAAGTTTTCCAATATAGGAGCTGATTTTTTCCTAATTATATTTTTGTCCATGGTTTCCAAGCCTTCTACTGCTAATTCTATGTCTGCAATGAATTCATCCGGGTTGCTGGAGTATGTTATACATGTTTTTAGGCCTTGGTTAAGTACATCTATTTCTTCCTTGTTAAAATTTTGCTTAGAGAGGTTAATTTCACTATCTGGGGATGTGTTCTTTGCTGAAATTTTGTTATGTTTTGGTTGCCAATGATTATGATTACGTTTTAGTTTCTTATTTTGACGATAAATTTTCTCTTTGACTTTATAATTGATGTGTTCAAATGATTTGGCTTCTAAGTGGTCCCATGCTGTGTTTCCTAGTAATTTTACAAGTTTTAGATGTAGGTTATACAAAGAGAGGTCTATATTCGTTATTTTTCTGTAGTGATTTGTTTTCTCGGCTTTTAATACGGCTTTTTCAGCAGCTAATTGTTCTTTACTGTTATTGTTAAATTTTACTATTTTTCGTACAAATTTCGGAGAAATGTTACGTTTTAGGCACTTATTGATAAATTTTATGTCCGCTGATATTAATCTTCTTTTTGTCTTTAGTTTCAAATATTGTTTTATTTCTTTCTTGTTGCCGAAATGTTCGTTGAAATATTCAAATGTGAACGATCTTACCTCCATGTTGTCCGGTTTTTAAAGTTGGTTGGATCTAACTTTCGCGTGTTCCTCTTGACTTAACGTCACTTCAATATATCGAGATTCAACTGTATTGGAACACCACAGTGAAGCGAAAAATTATTAAATTTTAGATGAGTCGCGTTTTTTACATGTCCTCAAAATAGGTACGAAAGTGAAGCAGATGTGTAAAAAACGCGACTCATCTAAAATTTAATAAGGTAAATGTATGTTTCAGACTCTCTGACTTAATCAACAATAAGACAGCAAGTAATAGCAGTATTAGTATGGTAGTAGTGGTGGCGGTGTTGGTGCTGGTAGTGGTGGCAGCAGCAGTGGTGGTAAATAAAATTAATACAAGTTATAACATAAGCTTACCCTGTCATTGACTTTTCCCTTCCACCATCCCCTGTCATCCCCTTCTTTACTTATTACAGTGACAAGGCAGCCTTTTTTCAGTGGTACCTGATTGGGTTCAGAAGGTTCAAAGTCATACTTTGCTACTGCAATTGTTCGTCGAAAAGGCAATTTCAACTTCATATCCAACCTGCAATCACATAAAATTACATCTGAAATTAGGAATATTCTGTATGAAAAAAAAATCCTAAATTAAGAAACAGACAGTTATTAAAAGAATATTTAAGATTTGAAGCTTTTACGGCTATGATTATTAAGTAGAGCTTCTCGGATTACCAGTCGTGCAATATTTATAAAGTTGCAGGATATTTTGGCCATGCTTACTCTATGGCCTTCTTCAGGAAGTGATGAGCATCCAGTCCAGTATATATATCTCCAGGCGGAGGGGCGGGGCTAAATGGCGCTGTCCAATGGGAAACAAGTGTTCTGCCATTGGTTTGGTGGAGAGTTGCTGGCCATATTAAAACTGTTTCCAAGATTATATGGACTACACAAGGTGCACATACCAGGGGTTCCTCTTTGCCCTATAGTGAGTGCTATTGGTTCACCAACATACCAACTCGCAAAGCAACTAGCGGGCATGCTTTGTTTCTTTTTGCTTTTTGTAATTTACGTCCTCCAACGTTGAGTCATATCAGACGATGAATGAAATGGGTGAAATGGTGCTCAAATGAGTCCGGGATGCATGGAGCTTAGAGTTACCCGACATTTGTCTATCAGGATAAGGAAAAACACTGGAAAAAACCTTACCCAGGTAACTCACCCTAACCGAGATTCGAACTCGGGACCTCTTGAACGCGAGGCAGCCTATGGTAGACACCTGCGACCATCATGTGAAGAACTCTGCAGAGTTCATAAAGACGATCAAAAACTTTGAAGTGGACTCGATGGATTTGTTAATCAGTTTCGATGTGGTTTCACTGTTTGCCTGAGTTCCTCTCCAGGAATGCTGAATCTGCTAGCTGACCAGTTTCCTCCAGACATAGTTAAACTTTTTGAACATACTCTCAAAAAAACATATTTTACCTACAACAAAGAATTCTACGAACAGGCAGAGGTAGTGGCCATAGATTCTCCACTTTTGCCTGCCATTGCCAACTTTTATATGGAACATTTTGAGCACATAGCCCTGCAGTGTGCTCTGCTTAAGCCTAAGGCATTTTACCGCTACGTGGACAACACTTTTGTCATTTGGCAACATGGGGAAGAAGTGCTACAAGCCTTTTCCTCATACATCATTCACCAAAATATCAAGTTCACAATGGAAACTGAAAACCAAAGCTCTCTTCCATTCTTAGACATTCAAATTCACAAAAAGCAAGATGACACACTGGGATCCAGTGTTTATAGGAAACCTACATACATAGACCGTTACCTAGATGCATACAGTCACCACCATCCAGCCCAGAAGAGAACCGTTCTCACCACCCTGTTTCACCAGGCCTATGAAATAGCAGATGAACGCAGACCTCAAGAAATAAGCCACCTGATAAATACGTTCAAAAAGAACAGATACAAAAGCAATGACACTTACCATGCACACCAGGAAGTTTTGAACAAAAACCAAGACACAAGAAACCACAATACAGAAGAGAGACAGGAAGCTGCCAAGGAAGCTGAGGCAGTACATGAGACCAGTTAAGGACAATCTAGGATTAAAAACTCCCAGTGTATATAAAATTCCATGCAAATGTGGGAAGATCTATATAGGACAGACAGGCCACACCATAGAGGAGAGATGTGTGGAGCATAAGTGCAAACTGAGACTACTTCACCGTAAAAGTCAACTGTAGCCCAACACAACTTAGTAATGACCACAGAATCTTATTTGACGAGGCCACGATCTTACACCGTAGTGACTGATATTGCGTTTCACTGTTTCCCAGCATACCTGTAAAACAACTCCCATCGTTGATAGAAAAATGGCTCAAATCACTTGGAATGTCATCACCTGAAATTTCAGATCACATTGAACTAACCAAATTATGTATAGAACAAAATTTCTTCCAGTATCAAACAAAATATTTCCACCAAACTTCAGGTTTAGCAAAGAGCAACCCCTTATCACCCTTCCTGGCCGATTTGTACATGAGTACATTAGAAATAGCGATCACCAAAGGTTTCCCTTGGATGTTTAAACTCTAGCAGCAATATGTAGCTGACATCTTTGCAATAGTACCAAAAAACCCTTGCACTAAAACTTCTAAACATCCAAGAAAAAAGCATAAAGTTCACTGTATAAATAGAAAAAGATGAGCATTTAGCATTTTTGGATCTAAAAATAATCAGAAATAAAAACAGAATAAACTTTGGCATTTACAGAAAACCAACACAGACAGACAATTACACAAAAGCTAATGGCTACAACCCAAGATCCCACAAACAATCTTCAATAGTTTAACACACAGACTGGTCAACATCCCTCTCACAGCAGAAGAATACAAAACAATATACAACAAAATTATTGAAATAGCACAAAAAGATTACTTTCCCAAATCATTAGTAGACAAAAAAAGTGAACTTAGCAAAAAAGAAGAAGCTACTAAAGGAAACCACAACCCTCTTAGCTACAGAAACTAAAATGACCTTCAAAAAATTTACTTACCACCCATGGGCCTTTGATAAATTCAAAAAAAGTCTTTGAAAAACAAAATATTCAACTATCACCAGACAACCAATACTTCTTAAAAAACCTAACATGCTCAAACATCAAAGATGCTATTCCATCTAACAAAATATCTGGTATATATCAAATTGAATGCTGTGTTGTAGTAAAAATTATATTGGAAAAACCAAAAGAAATTTAGAAACAAGAGCAAAGGAACACTTTAGGAACATAAACTACAAACAATTAGAGAAATCAGCAGTTGCCACGCATTTTTGGGGAAAAAAACCACAACATAAATCCAGAACCTAAACTACTTAAACACACAACAGGAAAACAAGAACTGTCCACATGGGAACAAATTTTTATTTCAAAAAATAGAAACAAAGTATCCAATTTCGATATCCCACAGAAATATTTGTTCAGGAAGTTGCTCGAACCGCCACCAGAGGAGACCTACAACAAAATATCGCCAGCTAAACCACTGAGAACCAGTCGATATCTGGTTGACAATGGAGGAAAGTAACCTTTGAAACATGTTCCGGGAAATTAAAAAGTGTTGTTTAGTGTCATAAATTGACTCACCTTTAAATTTAATTTATTACAACACTGTTTTCTACACTTCCATGAAAAGAAATATTTAGAACTATCTGTTATAAATTATAAAATAGATTTAAATCATCATCATCATCATCATCGTTACCACATTATTATTATTTATTTATTTATTTAAGAGGAAATAACAGCATTTCCATTGCAATATATGCAATACTATATGCTATGTCTAAGTTACACATAAGGATTATTAAGTATTTACAGTGTTATGTGAATTAGGTCAATGAACTATAGTATACTATTGGTTACATTTTGTTACATTTGTCATTATGCTCTATTGTTATACATCTTTATTATCTATGAGTTATTATCTTTAATTGATTGAAGTCAATTGAGTGTATAAAACTTTTAAAAGGTTTATAGTATTTCAAGATTAGTTGATCCGGAGGAACCGGCCAGTGTCCCTGTTTGATTGCAATTTGTCTTTTTAGAATATCTCTCTGTTGTTGGAGTTCACTACATCTGTATATTAGGTGGTCCACCTTGAGGACAGGAGCGTGTGTCATCATTTATGATGTGGTATCTCTTCAGGTATGATTTTGTTATTCCATGTCCAGTGATTATTGCTGACTGATGCTGTCAAAATGATCCTTTGTCTTATTCTCTGTGGTACTGATGGAAAAAATGTCTTACAAATAGCTCCCATAGTCGTGTTGATCTATTCAGCCTGCCATTTTGTTAATCCCTCCTAATAAATTGCTTGAACTATCGCAGTTTTTGATATTTTTGAGTGCACTGGTTATCTACCTTCTTCTGCTGATGCTTCCTTGGCTAATTTGTCTGCCACCTCGTTTCCAGCAATTCCCACATGGGCTTTCTTCCATCCAAAATGTAATTTGAGATCCTTGAGTTTTCTTACCAATTTTCTGATTTGCTCAGTAAGATAGCTGTGGTTGTGGTTATTCCAAAGCAGATCCAGCGTGATTCTGCTGTCCATGTAAACTGTTACTCTGTTATCTTGAAGTGGAATGGGTAGTTCATGGATCGCTTCAATGGCTTTTAATATGATAATCTGCTCCACTTGACTGTTGGAGCAATAATTGTGAATTCTGTTTTACATGGTGTGGATTAATTGTCCTTGTTTGCAGAATGCTGCTGCTGTGCCAAGTTTTCCGTGGATTTTACTTCCACCTGTGTATATTTCTAACTTATAATTTACTGAATTGTCGACTTCTTTTGTTGATGTTCTGTCTGCAGGGTGAGGCCAGTCCTTTGCTTGTACAGGCTTGTCATATTCTGTACAAGCTTCTTTACTCTAATGAGTTGTTTCATAGATCTTTGTAGATTGTGTTACTATTATTCCTATAGGTTGCACTCTGGCAGCCACGCACAAGGTGTCAAATGAAAGCATACTGTGGGCCTTGGCCACTCTGATGTTAATTATTCTCTGTATTACCTGGAGTTTATTTAAATGTTTTTGTGTTCGCAATGCCTCCTCCCAAACTGAGTAACTATATGTTAACATTGGGAGCAGGGCTCCTTAATATATTATTTTTAAGGCACTGTGTCCTAGGCCCCATTGTAGTTTTGCTGCTCTGCTCAAGATGCTAACTACTGACAGTGCTATTCCTGTTATATTGTCAATATGTTTACCAAAGTTGAATTTTTTGTTGAAGTAGATTCCTACGTATTTTAACTCTCTAACCTGCTCCAAGTCTTTATAGTTTAAATATGTATTTGTTTCTTCAGCCTGGTCTTGCTTCTTCTTTGAGATAGTTAATACCTTTGCTTTGTTCTCGTTAAATTCAACCTTGTTCCTGTAGCATATCTTTTGCTGAAACAACTTTGTGTGAGCTTGCAGAGATTGCTTGGGCATTTTAGTTCTTTTAGATTTATAAGTGTGCTAGGCCAACAGGTAGCATCGAAAGCACCTCAAACGTCTAGATTGATCATGATCACACATTTCTTTTCTTCCAGACTTTGTGAAATGAATTGCTTTACAGCCATTCCTGCATCTCTAGTTCCTTTTTGTGGTGCAAATCCATATTGGTTAGGGTTCATTGAACTGTTTGTGTGAATATAATGTAGAATGCTTTCTATTGGCAGCTTTTCAAGGACTTTTCCTGCCATGTGTATTAGACTAATGGGCCTGTATTTAGAAACTTCTGTGCTCTGATTTCCCTGGTTTGATTAAGGGTATTAGAACTGATTTTTTCCAGGGCTTTGGGAAGCAACCTTTCACTAAGCATTCTTTGCATATTCCCATGAC
The DNA here is from genome assembly GCA_030765055.1 of Mantis religiosa. Classification (NCBI taxonomy): domain Eukaryota; kingdom Metazoa; phylum Arthropoda; class Insecta; order Mantodea; family Mantidae; genus Mantis; species Mantis religiosa. The sequence goes on along the minus strand of CM060947.1, from coordinate 94,845,751 downwards.
AAATAAGAAAAGTTCAAGTTCAGAAGTATCTCGCTAATTATTCCATCCTCGTCAGGTGTATTTCTTTGTTTGTTTGAAGTTTCTAATAACGGTATGTATTTCCTCTGTTGAAAAGGATCTATCACCATTGATTTCATTGGTTTCTGCTACTAATCTCCTTACTACTTTGTGATAGTAATTGTTGCTCTTATTGTTGTTCTCAGGAATAAAGTAATCAATCATGTAATTTGAGTACTTTCCAAATATTCAGTGTACTTTCCATCTGCTTTTTTAACTGTAGAAAGATTACATTGCTTTTGTGTTTTCCCGACTGTTATCTTATATACAGCATTCCATTTGTTAGAGGCCAGTGTAGAGGTGCAAAGCTGTTTCCATGTTTTTGTTTTCTGTTGTATATTTGATTGGTATTGGTGCTTTTCTTCTAGAATCTGGGTTTTCCTTTGAAGTCTTTTAAGTTCTAGTCATTTCGCATTCTCTGATGTCTCCTCATGGCATTTACTTTTCTGCGGTGTACTGTTAGATTGTCATTCCACCATGGGACTGTTCTGCCTTTGGTTGACTTTTTCCTGCATTAGAATTTCTAAAGGAAGATTTACTTGCAGATTTAATACAAGAAAATAAGTCATTTATTACATCATCTATGTTCTTTCTGTTCTGTTGAAAGCTTTTACAATCAGTTCTTCTTCCAATTGTTTTGGATCATCCATGTTCCCTAACTGAAACTTTAATATTAAACTTTTCATGAAGTTGGAATTGAACGTGGTTGTCCCTTTTATTTATTATGTTTTTTAATCTTCCGTAGGTTGTTGAAAGTGTTTAGTCATAGTACTTATTTTGTTGATTTCTATCTTGAAAGTTATGAATTTGTGGTCTGCACAACTTCATTTCATTCCGCTGTTCCACTCAGTTACAGAGCAGACCATTGAGTTATTTGATGATAAATATATACTACTGCCTCGAATGGTTTCAAATGTGGCAGACCGTTGTCTTCATTGTTGACATGAAGGCTGCTAGTAATGATAAATTCTTTGAGTTTCTTGCCGCGGGGATTTGTTAACCTATCAAACCACATCTGGTTTCTTTCATTAGTATCTGCTGCAATTTCAACAGGTTTTCCATTAGTGAAGTTCAGAATAGTTTAAATTTTCTTAATGTCCTCTTCTATCTCTTCAGTGATGTCGAAGTATTTACATATAACATAGAACTGGAATTTGTGGATAATAATTTCAGCTACTACACAGTCTTCATTCAAAAGTTGGCTGGCCGTTATAATGTATATCATGGTTATTCAAAATAATTGCAGCCCTTTTTCTGTTGATGCCATGTGTAATTGATTTAAGGTTAGCTAGTATCCAGCGGTTTGGTTATTAAATTTGGTTCTTGGATGAAAATTAGATCCACAACAAGCATAGTGATTAACTGGGTTAAGTTGTTAGTGGCTGCTTTAGAACACAGTACATTTATCTGTATGCATTGTATAGATTTTGATTGTCTTCCACTTTTTAGATTTTGGTGACTACCCATACTATACCCATACTAATAATTAATATGCTCAATATACTGAGTGACTTTTAGTTTATAATAGCTGCATTCTTTATCCAGTGCAGAATGCTGCTCATTTACAGGTTCTTTATTGTTGTATTTATTAAAGTTGATGGAATTGTTGCATCTGTGTTGGTCCCTTGGAGCCGTACACTCTCGCATAGGTCACATAGGGTGGTTACCTGCACAAAGAGGACAGGTTAGGGTGCCCTGCAGTCGTTAGCCCAATGGTTAAACTTGTTGCGATTGTAGCATCTCATTATTTTTATCTAATCAGAGTGTCCACACATGTTACAGCTCACTTTGAGATTTCTTCCAAGCAATTTAGTTTGTTCCTGGTTTCAGGAGTAACTTTGATTATAAAATAGTTATTTCCCTTCCTGTCTTTAAGAATGAATTTAGGTGTTATGTCAGTTTCTTGAAGATCCAGTTCTGGGTTATGTTGAATGACTGCATCCATTAAGGCCTCCTTGTCCATGTCTTCTACCATGTTGTACACCATTAACCATGGATTCCACAGTTTTGTGCCATTGACCTCTATTTTGTTTCCACACCTTTTATTCAAGTTCTGACTAATGAAGTCCATGTCACGTTTACTTCCAGTTTGTATTGCTATATTTCTGTTTTTGAGAGTTTTCATGTTGCTTACTCCGACCTTTCATTCTGCTGGGCTAACCCTCAACTTGATGTACGTCTGATGTATTCTGTACTCTATTTGCTCTTAGATTTGACAATGACTAACTTTTGTTGGCTTTTGTTGTTCTTGCTTCCATTGTGGAAACTGCTTTCTACTAGTAACAGCTTCTGAGAACAATTTTCTGCTCTCTTGAATCTCAGCAGAATTACTTTTTTTGTTCTTCTGTGATTTCATTTTCTAATTCTTTTATTTTGCTGTCCTTTGTTGCTATATCATTGATAAGGCCATTGCATAACTCTCGAAGTTGGCTAAGTTTCCTTTTGAGTTTGGGAGCCTGTTCATTGATGTATAGAAGAATGTCTAGGTATTTTTCAAAGTCTACGGCAGAGGTAGCTGCCATAGTCGCTGGGAAGGGTTTGTTACAGCTGCTCCTACAACGTTTAGTTTTAGTTGTTGACTAATCCGCTGGATGTCACTATCTTAAGTTGTTTGTTTGATCTGTTGGCCCTACTGCTCTCTTGACCGTTGCTCTGATCTCAACTTGGGTTTTGTTCTTATTTGTTTGAAGTTATTGTATGTTTGGGCACTTGTACTATTATTTATACTTAAAAGCAATCTTACCTACCTTTATTACTCTTGTACTGCTATTTCATCCTCTTTTTGCACACAGCTAGTTATTATTATTATTATTATTATTATTATTATTATTATTATTATTATTATTATTATTATTATTATTATTATTATTATTATTATTATTATTATTATTATTATTATTATTATTATTATTATTATTATTATTATTATTATTATTATTATTATTATTATTATTATTATTATTATTATTATTATTATTATTATTATTATTATTATTATTATTATTATTATTATTATTATTATTATTATTATTATTATTATTATTATTATTATTATTATTATTATTATTATTATTATTATTATTATTATTATTATTATTATTATTATTATTATTATTATTATTATTATTATTATTATTATTATTATTATTATTATTATTATTATTATTATTATTATTATTATTATTATTATTATTATTATTATTATTATTATTATTATTATTATTATTATTATTATTATTATTATTATTATTATTATTATTATTATTATTATTATTATTATTATTATTATTATTATTATTATTATTATTATTATTATTATTATTATTATTATTATTATTATTATTATTATTATTTTTATTATTTTTATTATTTTTATTATTTTTATTATTTTTATTATTATTATTATTATTATTATTATTATTATTATTATTATTATTATTATTATTATTATTATTATTATTATTATTATTATTATTATTATTATTATTATTATTATTATTATTATTATTATTATTATTATTATTATTATTATTATTATTATTATTATTATTATTATTATTATTATTATTATTATTATTATTATTATTATTATTATTATTATTATTATTATTATTATTATTATTATTATTATTAGATTGCTTTGTCAGCATGCTCCATTACCCTGGTAATATTACTTGAATAATACAACCTACTTACATTGTATATACACTATTTTATGTACATTTGTCATATTACATAGCTTTATACATTTTATACATAGTTTTATACAATTAAACTTGTCTAATTGCTCTTATACTTTTTTGTATACTACTGACCTTACATACTTCTTAAAATATACTACCACAACCACAGCCATGGCCATGGCCACGACCATGACCTGGCCACCTCGTAAGTGTAGATGGTAGCATGTCTAATTCACGTTAAAGAGGTCCCAAGTTCGAATCTTGGTCAGGGTGAGTTACCTGGATAAGGTTTTTCCTTTATCCTGAAAGACAAATGTCAGATAACTCTAAACTCTATGAATCCTGGACTCATTTGAGCATCATTTCACCCACTCCATTCATCGTCCAATATGACTTAACCTTGGCGATGTAAAAAAAAAGGACGATGACCACTACCACTACTATTATTACCATGATATTATCTATATTCCAAAGGAAAAGAATTCTTACTTTACACTGAGTGATACTTATGTCATGTTTTTTTATTACTTCTTCAAACAAACTAACAGCACTGCAAGGTTAACATGGTTCATAGTGTCACCCGAACGTTGGAACACCCTATAGAACCAGCTGAGAGCTGGTAAACAGGGGAGGTCGGTGTTAGCCACGCCCCCCCTCTCGTTTGTCTTATAGTGGTGACAGGAGGTGGCTGGGAGGAAAAAAGCATCACTGCGCCGTCTCTTTCTGTTCCACCTGTGTTCTCGAACTTACGGGATATTTCCTCTAATCTAGAACCTTCCAGATCGACCCACTGACCCTATATAAGCAACACGTCGTGCAAGAGGAGTCAGTCAGTTCTTGGTGTAAGAATGCAGTGCTAGGATACGACGAGAAGACTGTGTGAGAGCATCGGAAGATTGTACGTAATTACAAGTGCAAGTGAAATTGTAACGGACGAACTGGTGAATCGTAATTGTGTGCATTTGGTAATTCTGTGTAATTGGTAAGAGTTTAACTGTAAGTCGGTGGAAATAAAGAACATATTTGAGTGGTGTAATTGGACTTTTCATTTCACGAACCCACAAAGTCACACTGGTGTCAGGAAGCGGGAAAACAACATCACCGAACATTACAACCATGGACGCGGCATTGGAAAAGATTTTGGAGAAGATGATGGAAATGAAGGCCGAACTGACCTCGGAAATGAAGACGGCAAACGAAAACCTCGCTGCAAAAACAGAAGCGGCAAACAACAACATCACCGCAGAGTTGAAACAAATGAAGACGGCCAACGATAACATCACCGGGAAGATGGAAGAAATTAAGGCCGAATTAACAGCGAAGACGGAAACGGCTAACAACAACTTGGCCACGACAATGACCTCAAAGATGGCCGAACTGACCACGGAAATGAAGGTGGCGAACGAGGCTCTCGCCGCCAAATTTGAAGAACAGTTGGCCGGCGTGAGGGATGACGTGACGGAGCTGGGCAAGCGGATGGGCCAAGTGGACGAGCGCGTCGAGGACCTGGCGAGCCGAGTTAACGACCTGGAAGGGAAAGCCGACAGCAGCGTGAGGTCCATGAACGCCATGTTGGAGGACGTCGTCGGCAGGAAGCTGAAGGATTTGAAGGCCGACGCGCCGGGACGCGACACAACATCTGCGCGCGTCAAACCTCCCAAGTTTGACGGCGCGTCAACGTTTGAGGTCTTCCGCCGCCAGTTCGACACAGTGGCCAGGCACAACGGATGGTCACTGGAGGAGGAGGCCACACAGTTAATAGCCAGCCTCCAGGGACGGGCCGCGGAAGTCCTAAACGCGGTGCAGACAACGGCGGCGCCCAAAGACATCTGGGAGGTCCTGCAGGATCGCTTCGGGAACCACCGCTTAGCCGCAGCATACCGCAGCCAGCTAAAGGCAAGGTCACAGCAGCCGGGGGAGACGCTGCAGGAGTTCGCCATAGCGATCAAGCAGCTGGCTAGCAAGGCCTTGGTTGACCTGCCACTGGAGTTCGTATCCCGGGAAGCCGCCTACAATTCTGTCGACGGGGTACGGGACACGGAGATTCGTCAGCGCCTAATGCTCGGCGAATATAAAACCATCCACGAGGCGCTGACAGCGGCATTAAGGATGGAGGCGGCCAAAGTAACATCTATCCCGACGTCAAGAACGAGGAGGTCCGCTACGCTGGAGACATAAGACCAGCCGAGGGACGCCGGCGAACACCTAGTGGCCTGTGTTGGGGGTGTGGACAGCCCGGACACCTGCAGAGAGACTGCCCACACCAGGAAGAGCAGCCGGACAACGAGTAAGGGCCGTCGTGGAGAGGGGCACGTCGGCGCCATCACCACCATCCCCTCGAGTGACACTGCGCGCCGTCAGCCGGCGTATGGATGACAGCCTCATCGCGGACGGTTGGGTAAGAGGAAAGACGTGCCGCGTGCTGGTGGACACCGGGGCGGCCGTGACCATCATCAGACCTGACGTGGCGAAGGGTTTGCCGACAAGGAAGCCGAGCCGACCATACCAGCTTGTCACGGCATCGGGCGACACCTTGCCTGTGGAGAAGGAGGCCCTGCTGGAGCTGAACTTGGGACGGAGTGCCGTGCGTGTGTGGGTGTTCGTCGCGAAGGTGGCTGAGGAGGTGATCCTGGGACTGGATGCCCTCAGGAGCCATGAGGCGACGGTCGACGTCGGCAAGAAGGTCCTGCGGCTTAACGGAGAAGAGGTTATACTCCGTCAACCCGAAGAGTGCCTTGGAATTTGCAGGGTCGTCTTGGACGAAGACGTGGTTGTCCCCGCGAGGAGCGAGGTGGTGGTGACGGCGCGACTGGAGGGCCAGAGAACCAGGAACATGATGCTGGACCAGAAGACGCCTGTACACGGACTGTGTGCAGCCAGGGCATTGCTGCCGTGCCGAGAGGAGGTGCCAGCGAGACTGCTAAATCCAACGGACACCGATCACGACGTCCAAGCCGGGACGGAGTTGGGAACGTGCGAGCCCGTGGTGAGCGCAACAGCAATCGACAAGACACAGGAGCCGGCGCCGAAGCAACACCTGGGGCCCCGGCTAGAAGGCTTACTGGAGAGGGCGGCCGACCACCTGACCGCAGAACAGCTGGAGAAAGTTCGACAACTACTGAGGCGATACGAGCGCGTCTTCAGCCATGGCGATAGTGACTACGACCGCATGGACAAAGTACTTCACCGCATCGACACCGGAGACGCCCGGCATATTCGGCAACCACATAGACGCGTTCCGCTGGCGAAGCAAGGGGCGGCACGAGACATGCTGGAGGACATGAGATCCAGGGGAGTGATTGAAGAGTCTGACAGCCCTTGGTGTTCCCCTGTAGTCTTGGTGACGAAGAAGAACGGCGAGCTGCGCTTCTGCGTAGACTACAGAAAGCTGAACGCTGTCACCCGGAAGGACTGTTTTCCCTTACCCCGGATTGACGACACCCTGGACACGCTAGCTGGTGCACAGTGGTTGTCAACCCTGGACCTGAAGTCGGGCTACTGGCAGGTAGCTCTAGACCCGAGAGACAAGGAGAAGACCCCATTCTCGACGGGCCAAGGGCTCTGGCAGTTCACGGTTATGCCCTTTGGTCTCTGCAACGCACCAGCTACCTTCCAACGCCTCATGGAGTCAGTAATGAGAGGGCTGACTTACGATGCCTGCCTGCTATACCTGGACGACATCATCATCGTCGGGAAGAATTTTGAAGATCATCTCGAGAATCTGAGTAAGGTCCTACAGAGACTGCAGGCGACCAACTTGAAGCTAAACGCGAAGAAGTGCCAGCTCTTCCGCAAGGAAGTGAACTACTTAGGCCACATAGTCTCAGCAACCGGAGTGGCCACAGACCCGGAGAAGACGCAGGCTGTGAGAGATTGGCCTCGCCCAAAGGATAAGAAAGAGTTGCGCAGTTTCCTGGGGCTGTGCAGTTATTACCTCCGCTTCATAAAGGGGTTCTCCAACATCGCAAAACCCCTAACCCGCCTCACAGAGGAACACTGACCTTATGTGTGGACGGAGGACGCCGAAGACGCTTTCCAGCACCTGAAGGAAACCCTGTGCAGTGCTCCAATTTTGGGTTTCCCACAACTGGGTGGCGCCTTCATTGTGGACACCGACGCCAGCGACCATTGCATTGGAGGTGTCCTATCGCAGATCCAGGACGGCCATGAGCGGGTGATAGCCTACTACAGCAAGACGCTATCCAAGGCAGAGAAGAACTACTGCGCCACCCGACGGGAGTTACTGGCGGTAGTAAAGACATTGGAGCACTTCCACAAGTACCTGTACGGTCAGCCATTCCACATGAGGACTGACCATTCCGCCCTAACCTGGCTATTGAGCTTTAAGAACCTGGAAGGCCAGGCAGCACGTTGAGTCCAGAGGCTGCAGGAGTACGACTTCACCTCGGAACATCGTAGAGGGAAGAGCCACGGTAACGCTGACGCCATGTCCCGAAGACCCTGTCCAGAAGAGTGCAGCCAGTGCACAAGAGTGGAGGAGAAGGAACGTGCCGCAGCAGTCCGAGTAGTCACGGCAGTGCCTGCGAATGGCTGGGATAGCGCAGGCCTGAGGAGGGAGCAGCTGGCGGACGCAGACTTGGGGCCACTCTTAAGGGAAGTGGAGGCAGGGACGAGACCAACCTGGGAGGACATCGCACCGAGGAGCGCCACCTACAAGTCGTACTGGGCCCAATGGGACTCGTTGAAGACCAGAGAGGGCGTGCTGTTCCGGGTATGGGAATCACCCGATGGGAAGACGCAGAGAGAACAGTTGGTACTTCCCCGGAGTAAGGTACTGGAAGTCTTGGAAGAAGTGCATGCCGGTACTTCGGGAGGACACCTGGGAGCGAACCGAACGATTGACAAACTACGGCAGCGCTACTACTGGCTGAGACTCCGAGCAGATGCTGAGAGATGGTGCCGTCAGTGTCACGTGTGCGCGGCGAGTCGTGGCCCCCAGACTAGGAGCCGGGGTCGCATTCAGCAGTACAACGTCGGCGCGCCATTCGAACGGATCGCCGTTGACATTGCTGGACCGTTCCCAGTTTCCGACCGAGGCAACAAGTACCTAATGGTGGTCGTGGACTACTTCACCAAGTGGCCGGAGGTGCATGCCATCCCAAACCAAGAGGCAAAGACAATTACAGACTGCCTCGTGGAGCAAGTGTTCTGTCGATTTGGGGTGCCGTTAGAGCTACACAGTGACCAGGGTACCAACTTTGAGTCCAACCTAATGAAGGAGGCACTACAAAGGCTTGGGGTGAACAAGACTCGCACTACGCCTCTACATCCCCAATCGGATGGCATGGTTGAAAGGTACATCAAGACCTTAGAAGAACACCTGAGGAAGGTCGTGGCCAGCCATCAGCGGGACTGGGACGTCAAGGTGCCACTGTTCTGGCTGGCCTATCGCTCGTCTACACACGACACAACTGGGATGACGCCAGCCAGCTTAATGTTCGGCCGAGAGTTACGCCTCCCTTGTGACCTGGCTTTCGGAAGCCCTCCGGAAGCAAAACAGCCAGCGACCGAGTATGTGGAGAACTTGGTGGACCATCTCCACGACATGCACGAGATGGCTCGCCAGAACATCTAGAAGGCAAGCGACTGCATGAAGACCAGGTATGACAGGCAAGCCAACAGCCAAGGGTTCCAGCAAGGTGACCTGGTCTGGTTGTTCCGTCCTACCCGGACCAAGGGACGCTGCCCGAAGCTCCAGCAGCCATGGCAAGGACCGTACCGGGTGGTGAAGAGGATTAACGACGTGGTCTACCGCATCCAGAAGGTTCCCCGAGGGAAGATGTTGGTGGTACACCTGGATCGCCTGGCACGCTACGATGGTGCTGTTTGGGACGACCAGCTTTGAGGAGGGAGCAGTGTCACCCGAGCATTGGAACACCCTATAGAACCAGCTGAGAGCGGGTAAACAGGGGAGGTCAGTGTTAGCCACGCCCCCCTCTCGTTTGTCTTATAGTGGTGACAGGAGGTGGCTGGGAGGAAAAAAACATCACTGCGCCGTCTCTTTCTGTTCCACCTGTGTTCTCGAACTTACGGGATATTTCCTCTAATCTAGAACCTTCCAGATCAACCCGCTGACCCTATATAAGCAACACGTCGTGCAAGAGTCAGTCAGTTCTTGGTGTAAGAATGCAGTGCTAGTGTACGACGAGAAGACTGTGTGAGAGCATCGGAAGATTGTACGTAATTACGAGTGCAAGTGAAATTGTAACGGACGAACTGGTGAATCGTAATTGTGTGCATTACGTAATTCTGTGTAATTGGTAAGAGTTTAACTGTAAGTCGGTGGAAATAAAGAACATATTTGAGTGGTGTAATTGGATTTTTCATTTCACAAACCCACAAAGTCACAATAAGATTACGTAGAAAATGAAGCTAGCTACAGCGAAGCAATGAATATTACACAAATATAACTATTTGTGACAAAAAATTCACTTATCTTAAGAAAATGATGTTAATTTTTCTATTTTAATTGAGATAAATTTCACAAATTGCTTGCATCATCAGTCCATTACCACACTCCGTTGTCAAGGATTCTGGTTACCATGTTATTATGTTTTTTCAGTATTACCAAAATCTGGAAACGAAACAAACTTAAAAATAGAATCAACTGCTGGTATTTCAAAATTCATTACGCAATGTTTATTTTTTAAAATAAATATCTTTTCCCAAACCATTAAATCTATCAGACCATTTAATTGTTTTAATAACTTAACTTCAGAATTTATTTCATGGTTAAATGACCAAAAAATGATCTGATATGGCTGATTTATCAGTTTGTTTATACTTAATGTTACGAAAATGTTCTTTCGTTCTGGTTTTGATGATATATTTGCCATTGTTCCTAATAAACAAAGTAACGATGCTTTAAAATTACTAAATTTACAAGATAAAGCTATAAAATTCACATTAGAAACTGGAATTACTGGAATTCTTCCTTTTCTGAATTTGAAGATAATAAATAATAATAAATTAGATTTTGGTATTTATAGGAAGTCTACTCATATTGATAATTACATAAAAAATAGAAGTCTTAACCTTTTTTCATATAAATTTGCTGTTTTTAATAATTTGATTTATAGATTAATAAATATACCCCTGAATAAAGAATAATTTAATAAAGAATATAAACATATTATTAATACTGCTTTAATTAATGGTTTTAATAAAGATTTTATACAAAAGAAGATTGAAAAATTTAAGTATAAAAAAAAACTGTTAATGATATTTCTACGCTTAAAAAAATAAAAGATGATTATAATTTTAAAAAATTTACTTACCATCCTTGGTTTAATAAACATTTTAAATTTTTTTTTAAAGAAGTTGGTATAACTTTAGTTCCTCAAAATAAATATAGTATTAAACATTTACTACATTTCCCTAAAAAAGGTAAAATTCCTAATAATAAAAAAGTCTGGTATTTTTCAATTTAATTGTTTAGATTGTGATCAGGTTTATATTGGAAAGACGAAACCTAATTTGGAAACCAGAACAAAAGAATATTTTCATAACATTAAGTATAAACAAACTGATAAATTGGCAGTAGCAGATCATTTTTGGTCATTTAACCATGAAATAAACCCTGAAGTTAAATTATTAAAATAATTAAATGGTCTGATAGATTTAATGGTTTGGGAAAAGATATTTATTTTAAAAATAAACATCGCATAATGAATTTTGAAATACCAGCCGTTGATTCTGTTTTTAAGTTTGTTTCATTTTCAGATTTTGGTAATACTGAAAAAAAACATAATAACATGGTAACCGGAATCCTTGACAATGGAGTGTGTTGATGGACTGACAATGCAAGCAATTTGTTTGTGAAATCGATCTCCATTAAAAAAGAAAAATTAGCATCATTTTCTTAAGATAAGTGAAGTTTTGGTTACAAATAGTTATATTTGTGTAATGGTTCATAAGATTGATTACGTGATTAGTATTAACACCCTATGTTTCAATATGTTTTAAAAATAACATACTGGGGAGTTACAGCTAACAGTGTCTGGTGAGGATGCTGCATGTCCCTTGTCTTTGTTGTGGTGTTCTCTTTCTTACAGGTGGGAGTCTTATTGTATCAACTACTACCATGTTTCAAATATTTGTGTTCATTTATATATGCGCCATATACTCAATTTCAATGTCATTTTAACATGTTTTACAACTTTCATTTAGTATTTAATAGTATAGTTACTACATGAACAAAATTGACTTAGTGTTACCGACTTCTCCTTATACTTTATTTAAAATTTCTAAGATGTTGTCTCATTACAGTTTCGATCAATATACTTTATAACAAGGTTACACTTCACACTTCATCACTGAGAAATACCAGAATGCAATTTGTACACACAATATCAGTACACACATAGACATGGTTTGTAATAAAATGAACTCGGGACTCTACCTACTACGACAACTAGCAAAATATGGGAATATCAATACTCTTAAAACTACATATTATGGCATTATCTTCCCACACTTAACATATGGTATTGAAATTTGGGGGGGAACAAGTAAAACCAATCTGGACAGGCTATTAAAAGTACAAAAGAAATGCATACAAACCATGTACAACCTTCGTTTTCAACAAACATGTCGGGATACATTCAAATCACAAAACATCCTAACAGTAGTATCACTCTATGCGTTCAAAACAATTATACTTGTAAAAGACCGAAAGCAACACAACATCCTCAATAAAGATTGCCATACATATGATACGAGGAGAGTAAATGATTACCATAGGGTGAGCACGAATAAAACTCAAAATTTAAACTGGTCTTAAAATCTTACCTAATTGAAAAATGTTTGTATAGTATAAATGAACTGTAATATATATGTATGTAGTATAAATGAGTTGTATACCTATGTAAACAATAAGGTTTGTATGTAATTTAGGCATTTTGATCTTTGTAAATAACTAATATACTTTTGTAAACAGCTCTATATTTTGTAAATAACTTATGTATTTTGATCATTTTGTATTTTGACTGTATAGAGATAATTGACAGTGTCAGATGCTCTTGTAAGAGTCTATTGGCCGCAGTAAATTACAGCTATATTATATGGAATAGAGTCAACCACAGAACTGATGATAGGGAAGAGGTTCCCAGAAACTAGTCTTCATCAAAAAAACTTGTAAGTGGAGAAAAGTATATACAAGGTTGACTCATTTGCCTACTTTTAGTACAGCTATATTATTTTATCTGAAACATTATAGAGAATTTAATAAGATTTTTAAAGATTAAATCTTAGTTTGCTCTTCAGAATGATAACCGTTTAAATATTTTTTTAAATGTTCCTTTGTAAAACTTCATGCTGAGTATCAAAATGAAATACATTAGATGCAGTGTGCTTATTTAAAAAAAGTCTGTGAAGTTAGAAATATTAAGAGCCAACATGTTTTTTAATATGCTCAACTGCATCATGCTACTGAAATATCAAAATGAAACATGAAGAAACTAATTTAAATTGAATAAGGATGGAATTGATTGAACACTCACAAGTTTCACCCACACGTTTCTGTAGAACACATCTTTTACAATCTATTGCCTGCTTTATCACGGTGTCAACTGTTCAGACATCCGAAGCTCTCATGGCTGGACATAATTCCCTACAGTCTGATTTTTAAAAGAAGATACATAACAGCAGTCAAGCAAGGAACATGGAGGGTAAGAGGGGAAGGTCATTGTTATGTAAATGTAAACAAAGGTTCCCACATTGGTTACACTGGTTAATCATCTATTCCTGAAGTCAGTTATTGCTAGTTATGTGCAGATAACAGAGTTTGCTTGAGTGTTCAGTTGCCTTGAGTGTTGTTAGCCTACTTTGTTAAAAAAACTATTAAAATATGTCATTATAGAAGTACGACTTGGTGTCAGTAGGATTAGAGGTAGACCGACGATTCATGGTCCAAAACAAAGATTAGCTTAAGGTTGGGGTGTTACATTGTACAGACTAGCTAGAGAATTTGTATATTCTCTTAGGGAATTCTTTGAACAGGAAGAGGAGATATAATACCAATAAAATATTTAGTGAATATTTTCCACTTATCTTAAGAAGTTGATGACAAAACTTCTATCTTCTATAAAAATTATTTGTTGTTGGTTTATTGACACTCGTCACTTACTTTTTCATATATTTATGAGAGACTAGTTTCAAAGGCCCTGGCCTCCATTTTCAATCTCTTCTATCTTCTATTTGAAATTAATTTCATGAGCATCTCACATCTTCAGTCGACACACTTCGTTGTCAAGGATAGAATGCATTTACGTATTTATGTATTACCAACATTTGAAGACGAAACAAACCTAAAAACAGAATCAATTGCCGGTATGTCAAAATTCATTACGCAATTTTTATTCTTTAAAATAAATATTTTTTCCCAAACTATTAAATCTATGGAAACATTTAATTGTTTTAATAATTTAACTTCGGGATTTATTTCATGGTTAAATGACCAAAAATGATCTGCTACGGCCGATTTACCATTTTTTTATATCTAATGTTACGAAAATGTTCAAATTGATAAATCGGCCGTAGCAGATCAATTTTGGTCATTTAACCATGAAATAAATCCCGAAGTTAAATTATTAAAACAATTAAATGTTCCCATAGATTTAATAGTTTGGGAAAAAATATTTATTTTAAAAAATAAAAATTTCGTAATGAATTTTGACATACCGGCAATTGATTCTGTTTTTAGATTTGTTTCGTCTTCAAATGTTAGTAATACGTAAATACGTAAATACATGGTATCCTTGACAATGAAGTGTGTTGACTGAAGATGTGGGCAAATGCTCATGAAATTAATTTCAAATAGAAGATAGAAGTTTTGTCATCAACTTCTTAAGATAAGTGGAAAATATTCACTAAATATTTTATTGGTATTATATTTATTACTTCACTGAAACTAGCTTCATTTTTTGTGTAATCAGGAAGAGGAGAATTTGCTTTTTCACAATGAACCACTTATTCTTTCCAACTAAGTGAGAAGAAGGACTGCATGTGTCCTTAAAATAAGTGAGGTGACTGTCTCTAGAATCTCTAGAGAGAGTAGCTACAGCTAAGTGTATTACAAATTGTAACTCCTGGGAAACAAAGATCAAGAGCACCTCCACAGTTTTCAATTAGATGCCATAAGAAGATACATCTATAACTATAACACCCAAAAGGAGCATCCTACCATAGTAAGTTTCTTCTTTTAGCAGAGCTATTTGAAGAAAGCCTTAGTTCTTTATATAGTCTTCCATGATCTGGGATTTGAGTTCAAAAAATAAATAACAAAAACTGTTACTCGATATTAATGTATATTGTAGTACTAATGGCTTTGTTTTTAAGAGAAATGCTGAATAAGTACCTGCATGAAATAGTGTGGTTGGATGAAACCTGGGTAAATGCTGGCCATACTGTGTCAAAGGGCTGGACTGATAGCACACTAGAAAGTACCGCAAAAGAACCTTTAGGAAAAAGTGGCCCCTTTATTAGTGTCATGCTGGTATATCAAATGGTTTTGTTGATGTTGTCCTCCTGCTCTTCAAATTGAAAAGCACGTGAGACTATCACGAAGACATGGACTATGACCATGAACTTCTGCGGGTCAAAATTACGGCACACCAGCAGAGCAGACATGACCATGTCTCGATTGACAGAGTCGTTAATAAATTATTTAAAAAATACGTCTGTGAAGACGCAGTGAATGAGTACTGAGAACAAATTACTTTTGTTCTTAAAGTAGCTAATACAGGTTAAATACGCATGTTTTTGCTGAGGTGAGATAAACTCGAACGTTTGTTTATATGCTTCAAGTATTGCCAGGGTAAAGAGGGGGATATGCATAACTTGCTATCTTCTACTTCTACTTGAGACACAGATGATATTCATGTATCTCCTTTTAAAAATCAGACTGTAACATCAGTTTCAATAGTTCAGTAAATGATAGCTTCCATGGTAATTTTCAAATTCATCACCTTCTGCTTATACTTCTTTATAAAAATCTTCTCCCATAAGTATAGAGAATTAATGTTCATCACTATATTTAAGTATAATTTCTCAGTTTATGTTGTGCTTTGTATTACATTTTTATTAGCCCTACTAGCTTACAAGCCATACTGTAACAATTATTTTCTTGGAAATGAAATTGTTCTTTCACACCAGCTGTGTAGGTCAAATTTTGAACAGGTGGAGTCAGACTGACAAATTCAATGCCACAGCACGTTGGCCAAGGTAGCTCAATGGTTAGAGCAATCAGATGGAGACCAGGAGATCCATTTTCAAATCCTGGCTATGGCACTCAATATTTTCAGCGTGACTCCAAAATTATTTGTCAAATTGTCAAAATTATTATTTGTCAAAATTATTTTCTTATTTTTATGGAAGGAAAGGAGGGAGGGGAAGTTAGAGTTACAGATTTAAATGCTTTGATAACAAATCTTGTAATGCAAAATATTTCATACATGTTATATATGAGAGTCGTTTGATAAGTCTGGTAAAAAAAACAAGAATATTTTCTTTTTTCCATGAACATCTCACCTTATTTCTCAAATGATGGCTATACACTTGGTCCAGCAATGTTCCAGCTTTTTCATTCTATGAATTAAAAAGAAAACAGGTTCCTTCAAGGTCTGCAAAATACTTATTGATGGTGACTATTGCTTCTTCATTTGAAGAAAATTTCTTACTGAAAAGCCAAATTTTCAAGTTTGGGAACAGGAAGAAGCCACTTGGGATTAAATCTAGCGAATAAGGTGGATGAGGAACCAAACTACGATTCAAAGGCCAACTCATGCACTTTTGCCATTGCAATTGCTGATGTGTGCGATGATGCATTATCCTGGTGAAAGAGCACTGTTTTGCATTTCAATCTTGATCTCTTTTCAGTCAACTCATGTTGCAAACGATCCAACAATGAAGCATAATGGGTTCCAGTTATGGTTCTGCCTTTTTACAAGTAGCCTATGAGGTTTATTTCCTGAGAATCCCAATAAACAGTGGCCATCACCTTACCAGCTGACAAAATGGTCCTTGCCTTCTTTGGTGCACTTTCACCAGACTCTGTCCATTGTTTTGACTGCTGTTTTGACTCTGGTGTGTAATGATGGATCCAAGTTTCATCCACGATCACAAATTGGTGCAAAAAGTCTTCTAGATTGTGATTAAACATCCCCAGACACTTGGTAGAACTGTTCTTCTGGATGCACTTTTGGTTGACTGTGAGCAATTGCAGCATCCATCTTGCACACAGCTTTTTCACTATCAATTTTTCATGCAGGATATTGTGAACTCGCTCACTTGAGATGACTACAGTCTCAGCAATCTCACAAACTTTGATTCAGCGGACTTGCATAACCAGATCATGGATTTTGTCAATGGTGTCCTATGCGGTGATCTTAATTGGGTGACCAGAGCGCAATTCATCTTTGGTGCTTCTACAGCCACATTTGAATTCATTAATCCAAAAGTAAATGGTCTTCAAGTTGGTGCAAAACAACATGAACATCATCCTATTCAGTTTTGACTTGTGCAGCAGTCCAGTGCTTCAAATGAAAATGTTTAATAACAGTATGAAACTCCTGTTTTGTCCAACTTCAATTGCAGCTATCACACTGACTAGTTCAGATGTTGTCAACAATGAGCTGTACATTGTAGCACATTCAAATTTTCTGTACAATACTTTGAATAATCAAGCTTACCACCAACAAAGTTGCAACAAAAAATTTCCATCCCTTCATGGAAATTTACCAGACTTTTCAAATTACCCTCGTAATATGTATACTGATCATCAGGTACTGTTGTTGCAGCATATTGTAAAGTGAGTATAACTGAATAAGAACCATTCACAATTACACTTAGCAAAGGAAAAAAACAATTACACAACTTAATTTACTACGAAGGTATTTGTCATTAAAAGCAACTGCTAATTCTTTATCCGTTATCTGTAGGGGCCTTTTCCTGGATTTTAAACGTTTAGTAAAGAATCCCATTTCTTTCAGATCAATATTTAATAATGAAATCTGATTCTTCATAGCAAAATTAGATTAAAAAAATAAGATGCACATAAAATAAATAAGTCTACTTTTAAATTTCATTTATGGCAAAAATCAAGAGTTCTGAGAGGAAGCACAGTCATAAGCAATTATTTGAAAACCTATCTGATAAACCATTTATGAAAGTGAAGCAGATGTGTAAAAAATACGACTCATCTAAAATTTAATAAACATTTATGAAATGTTTGAGTCACTGCGAATTAATATCGTTAAACAGTAGTGAAAAGGATTTTATCACCCAATACATAAAATCCAACTTGAGAGACTTCTATAGGAAGCATATGTATCAGTTGTAAATTGCAGCTGAGAATAGGGATTAATACCTTGCAAGGATGACTTAAAATTGGTAGTTTCTGCTATGTGAATTAGTGAGGTTGTGAGTGGCTTTATTCAGTTGTTCGTAATATCCTTGATTGTTTTAATTTATTTTGTAGTAATTAATTAGCAAATGCTTACCTATCAAAACTTTCTACTAAGCTTGTATGCTCAAAATACCGGATGAGATCTACTATACTCTTAAAGAATCTGCATTCAGACAGATAATACTGTGTAACACCTTCTATATCCTTTTCATATACTTTCATATGCTTCACTCTGCTTTTTGTCCTGCAAGTAAAACATTAGTATTAAAATAATAACAAAAATGTAAATATAAATTCAGCTTATATCTAAATTTAACTGCATTGGAACACCACAGTGAAGCGAAAAAATCATTAAATTATAGATGAGTCGTATTCATTACACATCAGCTTCACTTACGTACTTATATTGAGGAAATGTTTCACAAACCATCATTCACTATTGCTGCTCCAGAACTACCCACACCACTGGATCAAGCTTTAGTCGCATTAGAGCCGATGATGCAAATGATGGTTTGCGAAACATGTCTGCAAGTGAAGCTGATGTGTAATAAATATGACTCACCTATAATTTAATAATAAATTCAGCTGTTTAAAATGAGTTACTATGTATAACTTATGATTAATCTTACTTCACGGTGAGAGCAAAAACACTTTCATTTGGATGAGTGGGGCCATTAGGTCTAATCCTTAATAAAAATGTTCCCTCAGGATCTGTTTCTAGGATGTTAGTTGCTGTATCTCTTTCCATCTCACCCACAAACCTGTAAATAATTCATACATACATAATGGTAAATACAACATGGATAATGGTTCATAAAATACACATCCATTTGTATTCAAATATTTCCAATGGATTTCTTGTTCTTTTCTCTCCCCCCCTCCTTCTTTCCACATTTTCTTTATTCTTTTTCTCAAAATGTGGCAGTAAACAATAAAGATGCTGGAAAGCCATTTGTTTGTAATGGATTTATAATTTAATTTTTCTTTAATACAATATTTGACATAATGTAACAATGTTAAGAGATTATCACCCAAATATTCTTGTTAGTGTTCAGCTGTTTGAGTATAAAGCATTCTAAAAGTAAAAACATTATTTGTGTACCCAACTAGATAAATTAAACATTCCTCCCACTCTAGACTGTACAGTTTGCAGAGAGGATGATTCTCCAATAGATATGACACATCTCCCTAAGTTTAATAGCTGCAGAACTTTCATGAGATACTGAAAGGCAATGAGGCAAATGGAAGCATTCGAATATGCTGAAAATTAGTACCAACTAACAGTATAAAACACACAAGAGATTCTTTAAGTATTACCTATAGCGAAAAGTGGTGCAGCTATCAGACATTGAAGTAAGTGTTACATCACTTATTATTCAGTTTTTTTACATTTTCTTGTCTCCTTTATCATTCTCAATTTTTTGTCTGATTTCTGGAGGTGTCAGAAAAAGTATAACATATAAATTCAAAGAGAGTTTTTAACATAGATCAAAAAGTTTTTTTCCTTGAGCAGGAAGTAATGGATGTTAATTTGTATAAAAATAGTTATGAAATCTATTTAATTGAATAGATGTTTAATGCATAATAACTTACTTCTTACAATGTTATGCAATCATCTTTTATAACTAAATCTAATGATTTAGTAGCCTGGTTGCAATTTAAACAATTAAATTGATAAATGCCAAATTTTTAATATTATATTTATTTTGAGGCACCAAAGTTATACAAAATTCTTTATAAAATTTTTGAAAATGTTTATTAAACCAAGGATGGTAAATAAATTTTTTCAAAATATAAATCTTTTGATATTTAAATTTTTCAATCTCTTTGTGCATATAGTCTTATTAATAATGTGTTTATATTCTCCATTAAATTCCTCTTTATTCAAGGGTATATTTATTAACCTATAAATCAAATTATTAAAAACAGCAAATTTATGAGAAAAGGGGTTAAAACTTTTATTTTTTAAGTAATTATAGATATGAGTAGATTTCCTATTAACAGCAAAGCTTATTGTTATTTCTTCTTATCTTAAGATCTAGAAAAGGAAGACATCCATTAATTTCGGTTTCTAATGTAAATGTTTAATGTGAATTTCTAATGTGAAGTATATAATCGGCATAGTAAGTGACCACAAAAGTTTTGTATCTCATTGTATATGAGAATCCCTAGTGGTTTATCGGAAAATACAAATCAGTTGGAGAATTTAATGTCATGCTGGCACATTGGCCATGGTAGCTCAATGTTAAGAGAAACTGGACAGAGACCGGGAGATCCATGGTTCAAATCCTGCCTATGGCACTGAATTTTTCAGTCTGACTCTATCCATCCAAATAGTTTTCTCCCCTCCAAATCTCTGTCCCTTTCTAGTCATGTATTACGTACTCTATCGCTTCTTTCCCCCACATAATGGACATTCACTTTGAGGGTACAAGTTCCTCTGACATTAAAGTTTGCATTCTACATAAAACAATGAGTAAGATCTGGATGCAGTTTAGAACTTTGCAACATATGAGCAGAATAAAATCGAGTGCTGAACAAATAATGCAAGTTGGCCTGAATCAGCGTAGAGACATTCCACACGGCTGGTGTGGAAAGCCTCTGTGTCAAGGCAGTTATTGTACATTGCACAATATCTAAAAGGCGAAGTTAAGTGCGATCTAATAATCAACAGGGAAAGAGGTCCACCTGAGCAGGATGTTTAACATTTTAGCACCTAGCCACTTAGTGCAGCTTTATCTGGCGGTTTAAAAGGTTTGTCTTGTCACAAGCTCTGCTTGTGGACAGGGGTTTCTCTAGCCTTTGTCGGACACTGTGGGCATTTGTGTAGTCATCCGTCCCCTGATGAGCATGCCCTATGCTGTCTGCACCTGGCTGACCACTTGGAGGAAGCTGGGGGCAATAGGCCAGAGGGAATAGGAATATGATGTATTACTAGGCTCATTTCCAGTCCTGGAGGCAAGTACAGATGTATTTATTAGACGTGGTGCATGACCTTGCTCAGATATGTGCAAGTGATGTCATGTGAATCAATGGTAGGGGTAAGATCCCTGCTTTCACCAGTAGATTGATGATAAAGCTAGTGGGTTAAATGGTAGATGATTAACCTGACACCCCTTTTTCCTCCAAATAAACAAGTGGACTTAAACATAAACTACTGCACAACATATCATATGCCACGTCTAAAAAATAAATCTCTAAGGTGCAGATGGGAAGTGTTGGCTCTGTTCATGCAAGATTCTCATGGCTTCCTTTGGCAAATGGGAGCACTTCCTCTTATGAGATGCTTTATGGTCGTAGTCACCAAAAGTATTCACCAGCTAGTTGGTGTGGGATTCAAGTTTATTGTGAATGGTATGAGATCCACATGTCTGCAATGTATGGGAGTCTGAAGTGGATGTGTAGGTTGTGATATGGGAATCTCAGATGCCATGCCATAGATATAACCAGTCTGGTTTGAAACGAACCAATGAATGGCACTTCAAAATTTTAGTACCACCACCACCACATCAAGATGCTCCAGATAAAATCTTCAGTACACCTCAACCACTGCATAAGCATGAAGGTAACGCATGTGATACTCTTTTTTTTTTTTTTTTTGTTTTGTAATTTTACGTCCTCCAATGTTAAGTCATAACAGACGATGAATGGAATGGATAAAGTTATAAATTTTGAAATCTCAGCATTAAATGAAGTATTAAAACTTAGTGCCCCTAACACCAGATGGCAGAGTGATTGGAGCTCCGTAGTAGTGGAAGAAGAGGAAGGTTCATTTAGTCACCAAACAGCTGAGGATGAGATCGAATGATCTTGAAAACGTTTCAATTATACAACAACAAGTAAGTGAAGTTTGAGTGTAAACATAGTGACTCATAAATCAAACTCAAATAAAAAGAGCATTAGCTCCACTCCTTCCCGCACCACACCGTAAATCCAGAGTTTAACTTATCTTGTGCATACTGTACACTCACATCAGGATTCCGTTATGAGCAACATTTGTGATATTGTTAATGGCTATGTCAAAATGGGCTACACTGAGAATCGAATCCTGGAACACATCATTCTCCTGAATAATTTCTTGAGAGAGCGTGCTGCAAAGGCAGTTACAAAAGCTGCAAATTTGTAAAAATAAATAAATAATGGCACAAACTGTGACCATATTGAGTATAGAGGACACCATAACATCAAGTAGTGTCATAAGTCTTTTCTGTATTAATGAAGACACCCATGACCTACTATTTTAAGCGAAAGGCATTCTGAATATGTCTTCGTACAGTCAGTCTGTCGACATTATGGCGATGGTGATGAAAACAGCTTTGAACATGGCTGAGAAAATTATTCTCTAGCCACCACAGTATCATAGTGTTTAATCATGATTCAAAGTCTTATAAATGACACTCTTCAGTCAAATAAGGCGATAACTAGAGCAAGGAGTCTGGTCTCTTCCAAGTCAAGAGATGGGTACAATTCCTTTTACCAGGAACATGTCAGGAACTGTTGACGAAAAATGTGGTTGTATACATGCAGCAAGAAGACAAAAGGATGGTGGAAGATAAAAGGAGCATTTGTCATTGGACCAAGCGAAGAATCCTTTGCAAAGGACAAAGAGTGTGCCAACTCGGCAATGGTAAAGGGTACATTGTACAACTTATTACAGTTACTGTTAAAATAAAGGACCATCTGCTCCACAGATTCCTTGACAGGTAGAAAGGATCTATCATAACTCTCCATTTGGCAAGTAGAACCGAAAGAGATGGCTATATCTTGTTCGCTGGTGTAATTGGAACTGTTTACTGCAAAAACGGGAATGATCTTCCAGCGACAGTTGCTGAACAAAAGTCCACACCTGTTGAGCAGAGCAGGGACAAGAAAGGATTTTCAGGACTGGCATTTTGCACTGCGAAGTATGAAGTGTCCTGACACGAGAACGTTTAAAAGCAACAAAGGTCTCCTTCGTAGGCTATAATTGAAAAGCATGCTTGAGCGACTTGATATACAAACAGCATTATCAGACCACCAGGGTACAGGTACATGATGTGATGTAGATGAACCTTGAGAAATGCTAGATTTTATTGCGATTAAGATGTTCTATATATTCCACCATTTTATCATGATGGCAAAATATTCGTCGATGAGATGTATAAAGTAACAATTTTCCCCAGACAGCCTTAAAAATAATTCAACAAGGATGATGTGAAAGTACAGAGCAGTGGCCTGATAGGTGAATGTTAATTAGGTAATTATCACTACCAATCAAGTAATGGAACAAATGCCGGGCTGCAGAAAGAAAGTCTAAAGCTCAGCGTGTACCATAGGAGAGGATAAGAATAGGGACACCAGTATTTAATAAAAGTAAGGCGGACATATCGCACAGTTGCTAAAGTTTGGCAGTGATGGGAGAATTAGTGCCAGAAGTGTCCAAATATTGATCTCTCATATGACAACACTGAGTGGAGGCAGATAGATATTGCAAATGTGGAGAGAGAGAGAGAGAGAGAGAGAGAGAGAGAGAGAGAGAGAGAGAGAGAGAGAGAGAGAGAGAGAGAGAGAGAGAGAGAGAGAGAGAGAGAGAGAGAGAGATGCCCTCCGGCTGCACATGTGCTGCTACTGCTTGCAACTGTGTATTTAGCGGTATTTTGCGGCAGAAATTTTAGGTACCACTAGATAACAATGCTACAGCTGGCACGCCTTTCAGCAGAGACATTCCTAAATGCCAAAAAAATCACAAAGATGTAAGGCGTGATTAGGTTGCAAATGGGTTTCTTAGAGGCAGATGACTGATGGTGAACGTTGGGAAACTAAATGCTGTACAGAACCCATTAACTTTCACTAGAGTATTCCCATGATGAGAAAGAGATGACTGTAACTGACTGTATTTACTTTCTTTTTCACCTAGGCTGACTTAGGAATGAGGACTTTAAAATGGCTGTCCTCTTACGACTGCTTCGATATCCGGAAGTAGGAAAATCCTCAGTGACTTGTGGTAGAAGATGTGGACTTCATTGGAGTGCAATACTCGATTGGGTGCAGCCCAGGAATGGCATCAGTGGACATTCAATGCAGGTTTAGTGGCACTTTGAACAGTTTGGGAGCTGGAGTCTGAGAGGCTGAAGATGTAGTGGCCCGGTCTCTTAGGAAGCAACGTCAGGTACAGGACAGTGTAGACGAGTTCCGCAAATAAGGTTACACATAGAGGCAGTACAGAGGGTCCACTCAAACTATGCACCAGAAATCTGCATAGTTCATGTATATTGGAAGCTGCAATAAAGCATTGTGAAACAACCACAGTAATAGGATAGATCTCTACTGGTGAGACAGGCGTTAATAAACCTGGAACCTTACAAATAATAAAACACAGAAGAGGAAGAAGGTTATGAGTACAGACAAGACAGGATATGATATAGTCCAGTTGATGGAGGCAAAAGGGGTGAACTGGAGTGAGCAACTCGGGACTCTGGAAGAGCCAAACCCTTACCCACCAAAGATGGGTCCCGAGATGGGCGGAAGGAAGCAGAGGGATGAAAAGGCTGTTTCACACAATTTCATTACATGGTTACACAAAGAAATATATTTTTTTTTCAGTTTTCTTATTTTATTATTAGGGAGGGAGATGGCATCTTTTCTGTACTTGGTATAACAATTTGCATAACCTAAATTTTTTAATTTTTAATGTGTGTGTGTGTGTGTGTGTGTGCGCGCGGTGTGTGTGGTGTGTGTGTGTGTGCGGTGTGTGGTGTGTGTGTGTGTGTGTGCGGTGTGTGTGGTGTGTGTGTGTGTGTGCGGTGTGTGTGGTGTGTGTGTGTGTGCAGTGTGTATGCGTTGTGAGTGCGGTGTGTGTGTGTGTGCGGTGTGTGTGCGGTGTGTGTGCGGTGTGTGTGCGGTGTGTGTGTGCGGTGTGTGTGCAGTGTGTGCGGTGTGTGTGTGGTGTGTGTGCGGTGTGTGTGTGCAGTGTGTGCGGTGTGTGTGCGGTGTGTGTGTGTGTGCGGTGTGTGCGGTGTGTGCGGTGTGTGCGGTGTGCGTGCGGTGTGTGCGTGTGTGTGCGGTGTGTGTGCGGTGTGTGTGTGCGGTGTGTGCGGTGTGTGTGTGCGGTGTGTGCGTGTGTGTGTGTGTGTGTGTGTGTGTGTGTTTCTTTTCATTTGTTTGATCTATTTTCTATTTTATTTGATGCATGTATATATTTGTTCTTTATTATTTTTGGTATATATGTTTACTTTTTATTTTTATTTATTTTTGCATATATATACATTATTTATAATATTACATATCTCTCATTTCCCATTTCATTGCTGAGGTCGCTGCTGTCCTCTTGCTCTGCTGATAACAACTGCATTGAACGTTTCGCTGCAGAAGTCATTGTAGGTGCTCTTGGATTTATCTTTGTCCTTCTTTTGCCTCTTCATGGCTCTTCAGGATGGTGACTATGGGTGGGTTGCTGGGCTGCTGCTTCTTCTATTTGTAATGGTTTATAGTCCTTTGCTCTATTTAGTATTTGATGTCTGTGTGGGCAGTTGCTGGCATTGTCAATATGCTTTATGGTAGAGTATCTTTGTTTTCTCTACTACTGGTGCTTTGCATATTTCATAGGTTTCGTTATTTCTTGCCCATGGGAGTAGTTTCATAGCTATTTGCAGGCATTTTCTTTCAAACTTAAAAATTCTAAGTAGTTAGTAAACAAAAGTGAATCGAGAATATATTGACACATTGCTTCACTCACACTGTTTATTCACAGGACATGTTTCAAGAGCTCTTGCTCCAAGTTTATACTTTAAAAATTCTGTCCATTGTTAACTGGTGAACTGATGTGCGATGGGTGCCAGTGGTATTGCTCCATATGCCAAGATCAATCTGATTAGTTGTAAAGTTGATCCTTTCCTATTCTTGACAGGAATCTTAGACAGGTGGTTACAATTCTGGCTACTTAGATCTGCTTGTACCTTAGTAGGTGGTTGTTGTTAGTTTCTCTGTCACTCCTATGATTTTCTTTTTAACCAGATGGTGCGCTTGCGGTCTCTGATGGTGTTATTTCTATATTTTACAGAAAATTATGTATTGTGTTTTTGCAGGGTTTATATTAACTGCCCATTTGTTTGCCTGTGTGCTGAAGATTTCAAGTTTGTTTTTCTAGCTTGGATTTTGCATTTTGTAGTCTGGTTGTGAAGCACATGTCATCTGTACATTGTGCTAGTTGGATGATTTGTTGATTTGCTGGGTGGGTTGGGGAATGTCTGTATGTAGATGATGTATAGGAGGCTGGGTACAGTGCTGCCCTGTGGGGTTCTGGCCTTTAGTTTTATGGGTGCTGATAGGTGTCTATTTGTCTTGATTTGTGCTGTTCAGTCTGTTAGGAAGCTGGATGTCCATCTGATTAGTCTTTCCAGGATTTCCATTTGGGTCATTTTACCTCAAGGCCTTGTGTCCAGCATCTGTCATATGCCTCTTGAATGTCCAAGATGGTGGTGGCTGTTGTGAATCCATGATTTGTCTTTTCTTTTACTTCAGAAATGACTAATGAGCTGGTCTTGATGGAAATGTTTGAGCAGAAGCCTACTTGGGTTTCTGGTAATAGGTTGTCTTTCTAGGTAGAAGTTTAGGTGTCCGATGAGAATGTTTTCAGTACTTTTGATAGCGTTGTTGTTAGGGAGATTGGCCTGTAATTTTTAGGTCTGTGTTACTTTCCTCTAGTTTTTCGGGTAGGATCAGGTGTGCTTTTTTCCATTCTTTTGGCTGGTACCTGTGTTGCAGTATGAGTTTGCACAGTGCAATTATTGTCATTATTATCTTGTGTGGAATTATCTTGAGCATCTTGTATGTGAAGGTGTCTGGGCGATACTGACTGTCCTAGACACCTATTGATGTTGATACGTTCATTCTTTATGCAATTTTCTGTATCATCACTTGGATTTAGGTTTGGAGCTGATATGGACAGTAGGAAAAGCTGGCTATTATTTGATGTAGCTGATGACTATTTTGTAGTGTGTTTTGTCAAATTCTGGATTTTCATGGGGTTTGGAAGATTGTCTTATAATGTTTCTGAAAGATTTGTAGTTTTTACTTCTGTGGTGTGTATGCTTTTGTTGTTTTAGTGTGGTGGATACATTAACTGTTTTGTATTTCCGATGCTCTTTATGAATTGCCAGAATTTTTCAGCTCTGCTGAAAAAGCCATGTATAGTTATGTAATGCATCTGGTGAAAATGTCTGTTATTTATGAACATTTTTCTGTTTACATAGATAGTCAACTTGAAAAATTCAATACCATGGCCGGGATTTGAACCACAGATCTCCTGGTTTCCGTCCAGTCACTCTTGCCCATTGTGCTACCATGGCCAACGTGCTGTCATGACGTTAAATTCTCCAACTGACATATATTTTCCCGGTAAATCACTAGGGCCTCTCATATTCGAGATACATGAAGGACTGTAGTTTGATTCCCAGGAGAAAGAATAAAGTTTTCAAAATAGATTCAAACTACCAACATATTCTACAAATGACTGGAGTATAAAAACAAATGAATAAAAGTAAATTACTTCTATAGTATGGTTACTTAGAGACTATACTTCAAACATAGGCAGCACCGCAAATCATCTTTCATGATATGAAATCACAGAATAGTATGACTGCCTTAAAGGTCTGGAAATATGGATTGAATGAGAGTAGTTCAGGTCTCATTTGATGGCCTTATTATAGTAGATCAGTGCGAAATGCCTAAAACCAAACAGCTAGGATTCAAATGTCACTCAGTTCTTCAAAATCTGATTTAACATTTCAAATTACACAAATCAGTGTAGGAGAAGCATTATACATTTTAATTATTATAGTATCCTTATAATACAAAATGTAAGATAATGTACTTTTCCTATATTGGGATACTTACCAAAGATATTCATTAAGTGCACACTTAGTCCAAGGTCTGGATATGTGCATGGAATCTGATGGAAATGGTCGTGGTGGAAGTACTGGTAAAGCACAATGGTCCATTTGAGCAATACAGCTTTTGTGAACTAAAGCTACACACTTAGTGCATCGGTATCCCTGCAAAAAGAAAGGGCAAATAAATATTAGCTTCAAATTTACAAATAAAAGAAAACATTTTGGCTCTGTATAATTAGCAGCATCTATATAAGTTCTTTGCAGAGAGTATTTTAGTATTTAAAATCCAAATGAAAAGTTTAGCAATTTAGTTCAATACATATTATGAAACAAAATATGGAGAGAGATTATTCAGGTGGCAGGCCAAAGGAGCATGGATTGTATATTGAAGCCCATGTTAACATCGTTACCACAGTGGTAAAGAAAGGGACAGCATTTCTAGCAGTAGCAGTAGTTTTTTGATGCAGGGAGAAAATCTTACTGACACCCATAGAGCAAATTGGATTCTCACCAACTAAAAAAAAAGCCTTGCAAGGCTTAATTAATTTCTTCTTGGAACCACAAGCATTATTGCTTCAATAAGCAGCTGCAGATAATCTCATACTAATCTTGCCTATTTGTAATAAGCATCTCACTTCTGTAAATTTAGACATATATTTCATTTTTATATGTAATCCCTTACTATTACGCAGTTTATATAAACACTTATTAACCACTGGACTATAAATATCAAATAGAATATTTTGGTGATAGATGAGATTCTCTTCCTCTGACACTTAGCAAAACCTGTTACCAAAATCAGGTTTTTTACTGAAAGCTTAAAATATTTAAAAAGTGTAAAACTATACTGAACACTGACAATAATTATGGTCACTAACCTGTTTATATGTGGAGCCCTAAATATAGCTTTAGGCCACAACGGTTTACATTTATGATAAGCACCCATCTCAATTAGCTAACTTTGCAACTAAAACAAAACCATTCTTGGCTGGCCCCGTAGCTCAGTCGGTAGAGCACCTGCCTACCGTGCTAGGGGTCCCAGGTTCGATTCCCGGCGGTGGGGGTGGGGATTTTTCTCCAACCAAGATAATTCCCCATCTTCCCCAGAGTCTGGAAATATGGATGGGAGTGTGAATGTGCGTGATGTAATGATAAAAAACCCAAAGATAACGAGTTAACACCTTCAGTATGTTCCAAAGGAGAACAGCCGCCGATATGACCATAGTACAATTACATTCTTGGAAGTGTTGAAAACAGTGTTGTTATGATAAATTAACTTTAAAGAGAGTCGATTAAAGACACTAGACAACACTTACTTTTAAATTTTTCCGGAACTAGTTTCAGAGGCTTTGCCTCTATCATCGGCCGGCTCTCGACTGGTTCTCATTGGTGTAGCTGACGATACCTTGTCACAGGTCTCCTCTGGTGGCGGCTCAAGGAACTTGCTGAACAAATCCTTCTGGGGGATGTCGAAATTGAATACTTTGTTCCTATTTTTTGAAATGAAGATTTGTTCCCATGTGGATAGTTGTTGTTTTCCTGATGTATGTTTCAGTAGTTTTGGTTCTGGATTTATGTTGTGGTTTTTTTTTCCCAAAAATGTGTGGCAACTGCTGATTTTTCTAATTGTTTATATTTTATGTTTCTAAAGTGTTAGAAACAAGAGCAAAGGCCGGCCGATGATAGAGGCAAAGCCTCTGAAACTAGTTCCGGAAAAATTTAAAAGTAAGTGTTGTCTAGTGTCTTTAATCGACTCTCTTTAAAGTTAATGACCATAGTAGTTAAAGGCGGGGTATAAATGGAACAATCAAAAAAAAAAAAAAAAAAAAATCTTCAAGTGAGTAAGGGCTTCTTGTTCATTTAAATCATTATGGGCTGTAAAATAAATTGATTTCTCAATATTAGGTTAATTTATTTTCATATATAATGTCATGTTCATAGAAAAAGGCATGTTTTATCAGTTGGTAATGCAGCATCAATGACATCATAGGCAGATAATATTGGTAGAGAATGCTTGTCTCTCTCTCAGTGCAAGACTTGATGCTATGGGAACAAGATATCGCTCCCAACTACCACAGATATGTAAACCACTAAGCCCTTTTCTGCTCAAATGTGTTGAATAAATTGTTACTTTGTTCTCTTAACTGTTATTAGTGCCCATATTTTCCACATGGAATTATAATATAGGGTGACTTATGTTGAACTGACACATTCCCTTCTTTAATTACCTATTTGGTTATAGATTAATCTATTTAGTGATTTTTGATGCAAAATTAAGCAGAGTATTAGGGAGATTTCATTTACCATAGAAGTGATGCAATAAAAGCTTGCCAAAGAGAGCTTCAGCAGAATTTGGTATATTGGGTTGTCAGGTTGCTTTGCTCTCAATAGAAGGCTCCATTGGTTAGCACTCCCCAATTTTGATTTTAAGGGAGGCACTCTGTTACAGGTAATTCAAACTCCTGAACAACCTGGTTTTTAAAAGCATTCTCAATAGGTGAATTTCCAGCTAAATAATTAAAGAAAGGAGTGTGTCAGTTCTAGATAAGTCGCTCTGTATTAGTAGCTCTCACATGTATAACTACTACCTAGCTACATCTTCTTCCCCTTAAATCTGTTCTGCTAATGGCTATACTGATTAGAAGACTAAATCTCCACCATCCATGGTAGGATCATGACAAAATTGGAGACACTGGGTAACAATCCTGGCACCTCTTTGACGCTGTGGTAGCATGTGACTTACACTTGGACTTGCATAAACACTCTTTTCCAATGTTGTAATAGACGTTTATTTAGCATTCGTCTTTTGGTTGCTTGTTAGTTCAGTTAGCAACACTTTTTTTTACTATGTAGATTCAACATGCTTGTGATTTAATTTTGGATCAATAAAATACAAGTAAATTCTCAAACAAATCTACAACTGGTGCTGTCAACGTCATGAACCTGTAATATTGTGAGTATTTAATAATTGGTACTGCAATTATATTACACTATCAAATTCAAATGAGAACAACAAAACAGCAATCAACACAGAACTTTCATGGTAACTGTGGAAATACCACCATTCTGGTGCAAGAATATAAAAATATGGTTCTTGCAAGTAGAATCTCAGTTTGTTACTGCAATGAGACCAAATATTATTATATATTAGGATCTCTTGACAACGAAACTGCCGAATCAATTCATAACCAAACCATTATCAAGTATACCATATGAAGACTTAAAAGCATGCATTAACACTGAATTTGAAGAATCAGATACACATAAAGCAAAAATTTTGTTTGCAGAAGTTGAGTTAGGAGACAAAAAGCCATCCACATTACTGAGAGAAATACATAATCTGGTGAGATCACAAATAAGACAATTTTTAAAAAGACTTTCAACCAATGCAGAATCTATAACATATAACCAAGAAATGGAATTCGGCCTGTTATGTCTGACACATAATGAACATAGAACAAAATATTGAATTGACTATTTTCATTAAATCTTGGCCTATGATATAATATTGTGAGGAAATGCATCTGAATGGGAAACAGTATTTAAAATTAAAAATTTTTAAAATTAAAAGTTTACATGTTAGCTTTAAAGATTCATGCAAAACATTACTAAAAAAAATAAAAATTTTAAGAATGCCCTCAGGAGGTGTATATTTTAGACACTCACTTTGTGGCGTTATTATTTGGTGGTCTTGTTTCTCCAACTTAATCGAACCACACGTTCAGGATCCAAATTTGTGGCGTTATTATTTGGTCGTCTTGTTTCGCCAACTTAATCGAGCCACACATTCGGGCGACATATTTGTAACCATCCATCTTAATCAGAGTGACTCGCAGCAGATAGGAAGCATGCCAACTGTTTGGAAGATCCAGGTCGAGATTTGATTAAATAAGAGTCATGAAATCTTTTCTCAGGTGTGGATTTTTGGTGACAGAAATTAACTTTTATATGACTCCGATTTCTTAATATATTATTTAATTGTATAATCTGAATTACAATTCACTCGTTACTATTACTTATACCGAATAACTCTTTTTGAAGGTTATTAACTTTCCATTACAAAACTTTTATATTCACCACGACATTTTCCCCTCATCATGAAACAAGACCGAAGAACATATCTCTCTCAAGATTATTGATTTTCCGTAACTATCGTTACTCCTCTATTAATTTTATGATTGGCTGATGTACTGCTACGTCACCGCTTTACGTAATACAATTATTACTACGGCCAATCACAAAATTACACATATATTTGATTTTAATATGTCATTACATGGCCTTCTAAGTCATATCAGAAAACAATATTCATATAAAAAGTTTTAACTAAAACATATTGTTACAACTTATGTATACAAAAATGATGACAAATTTATGCAAAAACAGAATCGTCATCATTACAGCACTCGAAAAGTGTCCAGCATAAAGTACCCTACGCACAGATTAACACTTTACGAAAAACACCCTATTATATGGGTATAAAAATATATAATAAATTGCCTCAAAGATTCAAAGAGATAAAGACTTCAAAATTGTTTAATAAAAGAGTAAAAGAATTGTTATAAGACATATTACTTCATACAATAATTAATGGATGATACAGTATTATAAGTACTACTAAACCTTGTATTTCTTGTAATTGACAATTTATATTTCATTGTACTCTATACATTAGAATTACCTTCCTCTTTTATTCTAATTCTTATTTTATATATAACTTGACAAGTCACCAGTTTACCAGCTTAGGCTCACAATGTTAATGTTATGTGACAATGATTCTATTCTATTCTAGCAGCTAGTCATGATGTAAGTCTGAATGTTATGGCTTCTATGGGTGATAAAATTATAGAAATTACAACACCACGCCAGTTCATGTGTAGCACTTAAGTAGTTGCTTAGTCATCTCAAGTCAAAAGATTTTTATGTTTGGAAAAGCAGCTACTGAGGTTAATGAGCTATATCCACCACAAATTCCCAACTCAGTCACTATCAGGAACTAGATCTAAGTCACCTCGGCACATGCTCAACTATTCTGTTTGCTGGTATCACTTTAAGTTCAACCAGAATGTTAAGAAATGCCATGTTAGTCAACTACCCAGCAATATTCCATCAGAAAAACTGCTAGGGCCATCATTGGGCATGGCGTAAGGTGAATGGCCTACATTATCCTGCCACCTGTTCATAACAGACTGCAACACAGGTCTAAGACTTTTAGTGGATTTTGGAGCTGATGTTACAGTTCTGTCTGCAACAACATTAGAACGCAAAAATCTTCAGAAGCAATAACTCTATAAGCAAATGGGCAAAGGTAATACACACATATGGGCAAAGACTTAATTTAAGTCTTCGAAGAAGCTTCTTGTGGCTATTTCTACTAGCCGATGTTCGCCCGTCTATTATTGGAGCTGATTTTTTTAAGTACTTTGGTCTCTTGATAGATATTAATTAAAAACACTTGATTGCCAGAGAAACTTTGGTCTAAAGTACAGGTTTTGTAAGTACAACGAACCATACTTCAGTGCTTTAGATAGAACCACGACACAAATATAGGGTTTTATTGAGATGATTTTCGAATCTCCTTACTGAGAAGCCTACTTTTAACTCTCCTGAAGTAACATTTACCACACAATTACAACTACCAGATCTCTGTTGCATACACAGGCTAGAAGTTTTAGTGCTAGATAAACTGGCTCAAGCAAAACTTGAATTCCAAGAAATGATTAACCTTGGTATATGTTGACCTTCAAAGAGCTGCTGGTCCAGTCCTCTCCATCTATGTAGTACCAAAACGAGATGGCACTTGGCATCCTTGCGGTGATTATAGAGCACTTAATGCTATCACAGTTCCTGACTGCTATCCAGTTCCTCATCTACAATACTTTAACTGTCAATTATATGACAAAACTATATTCTACAAAAATGATCTTATTAGGGCTTATCACATTCCTTTGGTACCAGAAGATATTTCTAAGACAGCCATAATTAACCCATTTGGTCCTTTTGAATTCTTAAAGATGCAATTTGCATTACCGAATGCAGCACAGACATTCCAGCATTATATTCATAGTGTTCTGCATGATTTACCTTTTGCGTATTCTTATCTGGATGAAATTTTAGTGCATCATCATCATCATCATCAGAGGATGAACATATGATTCATCCACAACTACTTTTCAAATGCTTAGATAAGCATCATCTTAATATCAATATAGTAGAGTGTATTTTTGGTGAAAAAAGGTTTCATTTTTGGGCTACCATGTATCAAGCCATGGAATTTTGCCACTGTCAGACAGGGTGCAAGTTATCAAAGATTTTCCATGGCCTACAATAATAGCAAAACTTTGAAGATTTTTAGTACTTGAATTTCTACTGATGTTCTTTAACACACACAGCAGAAATTCAACAACCTATATTTGATCTATGCAAAAATGTGAACAACTGCATGGAATCACAAAGCAGATCAATCTTTCAAGTTGAAGGAACAACTAATGCAACTCTGCTTGCTCATTCTTCTAGTGAGCTTCCCTTAACTTTAACATATATTGCTTCATATATTGCCATGCCGTGGGGGCTTCATTACAACTGAGAAGAGATACACCAGAACCATTTGTATTCTTTACTAAATCCCTCACAGACACACAATGAAATTACAGTACACATGACCGCAAATTGTTAGCCATTTACTCAGCTGTGAAACACTTTCGATACTTGCTGGAAGGCCGGCAATTTACAATATTCACTGATCATAAACCATTAACTTATGCTTTCAAACAACGCTTAGACAAAGCAACAAACCGTCAATAAACCGTCAGTTAAACAGAATGTGAAAATAAGGACAAAATCCTGCACTTCCTGCCAATGAGCAAAGTTTGGAAACAGACAAATAGTGCTATAAAAAATGTTGGTGAAGTAAATGATTGCTTCTCTCATATCCATATGGATATAGTAGGACCATTACCTTGGTCCCAAGGCTTTACATATCTCTTAACCATGATAGATTTTCACGTTGACCAGACCCAGTAGCAATAAAGAACATCACTACAGAAATGGTTGCTAACACGCTTCTGTCAACATGGATAGCACGTTTTGGTGTTCCTAAATTCAACACAACTGACAGAGGATGACAATTTGACTGCTAACTGCTTTCTCACCTCACAAAAGCCTTAGGAATACGCACATTAAAACTACTGCCTATTGTCCTGCAACCAATAGAAAAGTTGAATGCTGGCACCACAACATCGAAGCAGCCTTAAGAGTTTGACTCTCAGTAGAATGAGTAAAAAATTTACCTACATTTTAATGGGCCTCCGTGCATATGTAATACCAGAATATATCACACTTGCAGAAATGACATATGTTGCCACTATCAAGCTTCCAGCAGATTTCTTTGATGCAACACCAGTGACATGTGATATCCTGTCTTTGGTCTAGTCTAAAACAACATATGGCATCACTTAAACCAATCAATGTACGGCATCCCTATGCAAAATCTGCATTCATTCACCCAGAGCTTATGACTTCTCCACATATATTCATCAGATAAGATGCAGTTCTGAAACCTCACCAGCCTATCTAAAATGGACTGTACCCAGTAATCAAACATTCTCAAAGGCGCTTCATTGTGGAAACACCTTATGGTCAACAAACAGTTTCTATATATCGAGATTTAACTGTATTGGAACACCACAGTGAAGCGAAATAATTATTAATTTTTAGATGAGTCGTATTTATTACACATCTGCTTCACTTTCGTACCTATTTTGAGGACATGTTTTGCAAATCAAAATTGGGAGAGAATATACATAGAAAAGCATAAAAACCAACTAATGAACTTTGAAATCCCACCAGAAGAGAATCCCACATTTAAGTTCATCACTAAATCAACAGATGGCAGCAGCAACTCCAGAATTACCCAGACCCACTACACCACTGGATCAAGCTTTAGTCGCATAAGAGCAGAAGATGCAAACGATGATTTGCGAAACATGTCCTCAAAATAGGTACGAAAGTGAAGCAGATGTGTAATAAATACGACTCATCTAAAAATTAATAAACAGTTTCTACTTCAAACCAGCATTCCTGCTGAATAACATGGACAATACACCATCTAGGCCTCCATCAATGGTGAAACCCACTCTTACATCTGAACCTTCAGACAGTAACCAGTGAACATAGCATACTACAAGTTCAGGATACGAAGTATATTACCAAAGAGATTCCTCAACATTGTATTTGGCAGCATGTGACTTATACTTGGGACTTGCATAAACACTCTTTTTTAATGCTGTAGTAGATGTTTATTAGTTCAGTTAAGGACACTTTTATTATGTAGATTCAACATGTTTGTGATTTAATTTTTAATGAATAAAATACAATTAAATTCTCAAACAAATCTTCAACACTATGACATCATTGACGCTGCATTGCCAACTGATAAAATAGGCATTCCCTATGAACACAACAGTATATATTGGTATAAGAAATTAGAAATATTTTGAAAAAATAAGGACACATGACAACTGAATATATGGAGTGGATAAAGCAAATTATGAATTATTTATTCGCTTTTCATTTATAATTTTCAAAATCAAAAAAGATTTCCTTAAACAGAATATAGATTTTAGAGGATTCAAATATGATACAAAATTGATAGAATATAAATTTAATGTATTAACAAAATGTACAAACAAAACATATTATTTTTGTGCTTAATCTCCTAATGCTTAAAGATGTTTTTTTTTTTTTTTTGCTAAAAAAACTAGCAGACAAAATTAGTAGTGTCTGCAGTTTTTCCTTGGAAAAAAAAAGTACAGGGACATGTGCACAGCCAGTTACTCCCAAACGTTTCTACATTTGCATCATCATATATCTATTCTTCTCTCAATATTTCTTTAAACAGTCCAAACAAATTGCAGTCCACAATATATAACAGAAACAAATCTGGCTTATAAAGAGAAGATTCTATGGTATCCAATGAATCTCCAGTATTTTTTCCCGCAAAACACTTGCAGCATTTTTCCAGCTGAGAAGCACAGTTTTTCCTTTCTTCTGTCAATCCACCCTCATTTCTTTTGATTCAGGCATGCAGTAGTGGGCCCATGTTTTGCCACAAGTCACAATACAGTGCAAAACAATCCACCTCTTTCTTTTCATAACAAGCCAGGAATGCTTGTCAATCGTCTATACACATTTTTTATTTATACAATTTTTTTTTTATTCTTGAGGAAATGAGGAGCTCACCTTATAGACACCTGCAATTCTCAGTCATCATAAATGATGGACTGCAAATTCCCATGGTTTATTGTTAGAACTGCTATCTTTTCAGTTACTCTTACTACTGCTACCTCTTCTGAAATGTTTATGAGCCTATCTGCTTCAATAACGCCATAAACAGCAACAATGATTTCTGCAACTATACTTTTCTGCAGGAGCGATTCTTCCTTCATGCATTTGAATCGCCAAGTCACCTACTTGTTTTTGAATAACTTACATGGTTATGTTTTATGTTCTAGCATTTAATTTTCCTTTACAAAAGTTTTACAAGTTATATTTGGCAATGGAACCGCTCTCTTAGTGCTCGTGTGTCGATAATGCAGTTAGCTTACTTCCCAATTAGTGGTTTGTTATTAAAAGGCCAAGGCAACTGTAACACATGCCATGGGCGAAGAGAGGTTGGAGGGGTAGAATGCATTGCTGGTTACCATGGCTACAGATTTGATTCATAGAAGCCGCATATTCTGCACCAACTTGTGTTGCCAACAAATACAGGAGCTTTTTCCTACTTTTTCCTTTATTTGATAAGACATTTGTTGGCAGAAGTGGCAACACGCTTGAAGCGAGCCCCGCATGTCATGTGCTACTGTTTATTATCAGTTTGCATTCTGTGTAAAAACGTAACTTTTTATGTGATTAACTGCTTTGCCGATGGCCATTTAAACCCTGCGCGGCTGGGAACGGATATCCAATAAACAGAACAAGACATTTAAATTGTTAAATGCTGCAAAAATGCTTCATAAATAAATATTCATACCTTCTGTATTTCTTAAGTTATTTTAGCGAAACAAAAACGGGTTTAAAGCCCATTAAAGGCAGTATACATCTACAGTATCATTAAAATAGAGACTGTATTAATAAATTGTTGAAATTTCATTAATTTGTATCACTGTAGAGAAAGCCATTCTTTGTGTCGAACGCGCCTAATGCTGAGTATTTTTGCTTTACAAACTATATGTGTATATCAGCTGCATAAGCGAAGTGTTGGGTTCAAGGTTTATAGGTTTCAGTTTATGCTATCATGCAATAGTAATTGTATATGGTGTGTTACACACGCTGAAAAGAAACCTCCATCAGCATCTCACTAATTGCACAACCAAAGTTTATGGTAGCTGATGTAACTGTTTTCTTTGCTCAGTTCATATAATAATTTTGACTGTGTCAGAGTTCCGAGCAATTTCTTTAGCTAAAACACATTTGAAATAGTTTCCTCAGTGCTAATCATGGCTTCAACTAGTAATGTAGCAAATAAATTAGCTAGTGTAGGAACAGTGCGGGCTTCTGATATTACATCAGAAAATGTGGAAGACCTTTTGCTGTTAGACAGTGATTTGGACATTGATGGTGAGTTTTCAGATTTTGAGGGGGGTGTTGAGGATATAGGTAGCAGTGAGGAGGAAAATGACTCATTTCCGACAGGTGTTCGTGAAGAATCAACATTATGGAGGTGTAAAAATAACTCTAACAAAAATAGACACACATTCACGAGCACAACCTCTGGTGTATAACCGCATACTCAGCTAACTTCTGACAGCCAACCAATTGACATTTTCACAAATTTTTTTACTACTGACTTACTGTCTCTCATTTTTTCAGAAACAAATGTATATGTGAGTAGGGTGAAGGAAGACCTGATTTCTAAAGGCAATTTAGGACCTAAGAGTAGAATTCAGAAGTGGACAGAAGTAACAATGAATGAGACTTACAGACTACTTGGTCTAATTATGCTCATGGGTGTTATTCGTAAACCTACGCTAGACATGTACTGGTCTACAGATGACATGCTAGCTACCCCATTTTTTGGGAAATATTAAACAAATATTAAATATTAAACAAATGAAGAGCCTTATGCATTTTAAAAAGGGAGTAAAACTCTTTTTACTGCAACATTCATTTTATTCTGTAAATGAGTTTTTAAATGTTAATTAGTTTTAAGTGATTGTAAATAATGACAATAGCCATTAATGTAATTTTTATACTATGACGTGTCTGATATCAATTGAAAGGTCAAAATTAAATCATGAAGTAGAGTAAAGTAAGAGTAGAGTAAACTCCACATTTGTGAACAATTACTTTTATATAGCATTTCTCTATGGTCTTTATATAGTTTATATTTATTTGCTTTTTCTACTTTAGACTTTTGTTGGATCCTGTATCTGTTGCAGTTTTTAGTCTTATGTAATTTTTCTATATTTATCTTTGTATCTTGAACTGACGTGTCCAATAACATATGTATTATGTTCCAAATGATGAAATAAATACAAATACAAACACAAAAGCATGTCAAATAACAGGTTTACTTCCATTTTGCGCTTCCTTCATTTCACCCATACAGAAAATATAAATGATAAACTATACAAAATCAGACCAGTTTTTGATTACGTTATTTCAAAATTCAAAGAAAATTATGTGCCTAGTGAAAAGATCACTGTTGATGAAAGCCTGATGCTTTAGAAGGGCCGCTTAGGTTGGAAACAATACATCAAAACAGAGAGGGCCAGATTTGGCATAAAGAGTTTTAATGTATGTGAAAGTAAAACAGGATATCTGGTCAAGGGACTGATAACACCGGAGAAAAAGATTTGGGGTTATCTGGTTCCATAGTAATGCACCTGATGGAATCTGTAGCTGATCAGGGTAGGACTGTATATTTAGATAATTGGTACAGTTCCCCTACATTATTCATGGCCTTACACAAAAGATGTGAATACGAAGACTCTAAGAAGAGGAGAAATGCAGGTGCATCAGCTCCCATCCTTGACCTATGTTGCTTGGCAAGACAGGAGGGTTGTTACAGCATTATCCAATTGCAGCTCTAAGATTTTGATGACTCATACTGGAAATATTGATGCTCGTCACAAAATGTCAATTTTCAAGCCCGAAATTATCCAGGAATACAATATGCATATGGGTGGAGTGGATCTAGTAGATCAGGTATTACATGCATATCACTCTTTGCGAAAAACAATAAAATGTTATAAAAAAGTATTTTTACACCAGCTGGATATAACCATACACAAATTGTTTAGTAATTTGGAGAGCTCTAAACCCACGGAAGACAATGACGTACCTGGACTTTTGCATATCAATAGCTCGCAGCCTAATTGAGCACTATAAAATTAAGAGACCTCTCCATACTGGGGGTAATAAATCCACCACCCCAGCACCCCTCAGACTTGAAGGAAAACATTTTCCTAAAAGGGTACCACCCACAGCGAAAAAGTCGCATCCCCTTAGAAAATGTCTGGTGTGCCGCAAGAAAGGTGTCCGAAAGGAAACTAGTACGATTTGCCATGAATGTGGAGATGTGCCCTTGTGTGTTTATCCCTGTTTTGAGGTGTACCATTCAAGAAGAAACTTTTAAAGGTAAGCTTTTACTTCTTATAGAATTTATTTAAATTTACTGTAAAACATAAAGTTTAAAAGAATTATTATTAAATAAGCATTAAATGCATGTATGCATAGGACGTCTATACACGTCCATATTGGTTTGGGGCCTTTTAACTTGGATGTCATATGACGTCCATATCGCTGAAAGGGTTAATGATTATTGTCTGACATGTGAAATGTGTAATTTTTCATGTTTAAGGGATTTACAATGAATCCAACACTCTAATTGGTGTGTTCCATTCTCCAAACACCCTTTACTTTATGGAGAAATGATGATAAATGTGTCATGGTAAATGTCAGAAGGCCAACACCAGTGCTATATTTAGAAAAACTTTTGCAACAGAGAATCTTCAAAATACATCAGGAAGTTTAAGAGTTGTTGGTATGAGGAACATGACTGAGTCTGATTGAAGGAGCTGAGAAAAAACACTAACAAAATTGCAGACGTTCTTCGGGAAAACTCACGTTTATATATTGTAAAATACAATGAAAACGTTAAGCTTAACAGGCTTTTCATGCAATATCCCATTAGGGAAGTAGACAAGAAATGACATTTTGTGGACATAATGAAAAGGAGAACTCTTTAAATAAAGGCAATTTTAAGGAACTTTTGGATTCCTACAGAGAGAAGCCCATCAAAATTCAAATCACTATTCCAGTATAAAATACATTTTTGCGATGCTGATTTTGCAAATTTAGGTTAGACAATTTTTCGAGTCACCTAGTCAATTTGCCCAGAGCCGCACCTGCTTTTCTAAGGCAGTCACTGGTGAGATTTGTTTTTTGTAACTTTCCTTCCTGAAACTAACTTTTTATGCCAATCACATATTTGGGTTTTACACAGTATTTCTTCCCTGATCTGTATCTGGAGCCTTCTCAAACTTTTAGTTGCTTTTACACCTTCATTAGCATGAAATTTGAAAATAATGCATTATGCAAAATGTGTATGTACCTCTTGCACACTCACTGTTGTACTGATGCAAAATATGGTTTGCTGAATGAATTCACTAAAGGAGCAAAAGAGACTTCTGACTACTATCCACTAATAGTCACAAGCTAATCCACTCACTACCAGAACCACTACAGGAAAGTTCTACTTTATTTTTTGTTCATGTAGTAGTAACGCCAATTTAAATCATCTCATTTAGTTTTATACTGTTCATTATCCTAAGCAGCAGAATTTCTTTAAATAGTTTCTCAGCAAAATATATTGTAAAACAACTCCAATTTTAAAACATGAAAATGAAGTTTCATTAATTATAACTTCAGAAGTAGATTTTAATTTATTTCACAATAATCAGTATCTATACACTTACAGTCCATTATCTTATGATTAATTCAGATTTATTTATATTCCAAACATTTACCTGGTATATCAGCCCCTTCAGGAGTTTGTTACAGTGATTGCATACTGTAGGCTTGTCAAATGTCTGCATGACAAACCTGTGATCTGTCTTTTTTTGAGCTTTGGGAGAAATGTTGTCACTAAAAGAAAAAAAGAAAAAAAAAGAAATAAAGTATAAATTATTTGCTATGAAATGGTTTTGCTTGATGCAATATTCTTACCCTAAACATTGCAGGATTCATTTCTGTTTTTATATTTCACTCATTATTACACAGAACATTTTAGAAGCTGTTTATACTGTTTGTTATGTGAAACAACTTTTTGCATAATGTATACCGACCACAAAGCAACAAATTTTAATTAATTTGGCTTCTTCAGATTTGATATGTATATTTTTTAAGAGCATGAAAATTATTATGATGCTGGTCTTTGTAAAAGGGAATTTATTGTAATTTAATAACATGCCTTTAATATATAACTAAGGTCTACAAAGACATAGATTAAAAATGTATTCCTTACAATGCTTCCAATAAAGCGTTTATCCATTTCTGTTTGGATTCAACAGTCCTTGCACTCATTGTATATGCCATGCTTTTAGTCTTTTTAACCAGATACCACCAGGTGACTGGGTCCTTTGATGGTGCACTGTGCTCAACTGTATATTGAGATAAATCTATGGATTCAGTAAAACAATATTGAGCAGTCTGTAATAGAATAAATTTCTCTTTAGTTTTTCATAAGTTTTGGATAAAAACACCAGAGGCAAGTTAACAGTTAAGAGTAAACAGTATCCAAAAATATCAGAAAGAAAAGTAAGAAAAATAAACAAAGGAAAGAAAGAAATCATATAAACCAACAAAGATGATAGATACCCTTTAATTGAACATTCTTTAAATGTACTTGCTGACATTCGTATCATTCAACATTGCATTTTTAACTGTCAATTTCAATTTAAACATAATAAAGTGTCTCAAAAACTATTTGTAGTTGGTTTATTGATACTTGTCACTTACTTGTTTATATTAATGAGAGACTAGTTTCAAAGGCATTCGCCTCCATTTTCAATCTCTTTCCAACATATAATAAAGTGTATTACAGAAAGTTCAGATAAGTAAAGATATTCCAATGTGTAAGGACTACGATACAATGAAGCACAAAATTAATATAATTTTGAATCAAACTAATACTCAATGCTCCATTTATTGCTAGTATTTACCTAGAACACGTTTTGTTAGGATCTTCCTAGCATCATCAGCTGTTATCGATTAATGGACGTTGGTTTGGTGAACTCATTGGAGGCGATAGGTGCGTCTCTGTCGGTATCTTGATGAACTTTAAGTGTGGGTTTTCATCAAAGGTATTTTCCCACGTGGTTAATGCAGCTGGACCTTGGACACTTTTTAATAAGTGGATTTCTCGTTCTATATCATGATTCTCCTTCCAAAAATGGTACACTACCGCCAATTTATCTATTTCTTTGTTCCTGATGTTCTTAAAATGCTCTTTAAGCCTAATGTTTAAGTTCCATTTTGTTTTTCCAATGTAAAAGTTGTCACAGCCTTTGCAGTTTATCTGGTATATACCTGATTTTTTGTCTGTGGGTATCTCCTTTGTATTATGTGATTTCAAAAGGTGTTGTACACTAAATTTCCTTCCTTTGTATGCCAAATTCAAGTTTATTATGTTTTCTGGTAAGTTTTAAATCTAAGAAAGGGATTTCATTGTTTGTCTC
This sequence comes from Mantis religiosa, assembly GCA_030765055.1. Lineage (NCBI taxonomy): Eukaryota > Metazoa > Arthropoda > Insecta > Mantodea > Mantidae > Mantis > Mantis religiosa. The sequence goes on along the minus strand of CM060947.1, from coordinate 94,801,977 downwards.
TTTTTCTATGGAAAATGTTATTGCAGGATTTTGTAAATTAAGTAGTTTTAATGCATCATCCACTTGTTTTTCATTTACTATTACCCAAATCTCATACACATATCTATACTAATGTTTGAAAATTAGTGGGAATGCCTTTGTGATATGGGTTTCCAAAAAGCTCATGAAGAGGTCTGCCAAAAATGGGAACAATGGGTTGCCCATAGATAGTCCTGATTTTTGTTTGAAACATTTTTTATTGAATGTAGAAAAGGACTGTTCAATGCAAATATTTGTTAAGTGAAGGTATTCCTCTATGATGTTTTGGTCTAATTGTAGGGACTGAAGCCATATTTTTATGTACTCCATGAGTTTGTTTCGTGGCACACTTGGGAACAAAGAGATTACATCAAAAGATACCATTCGGTCGGTGGGAGAAAATTGTAGATTTTTAGTTTTGTTGTAGCTCCTTAAATTTTTTGTTTAGCCATTTGGATAGTTTGTACAGGGCGTGTTTATGTTGTTAATGATTGGGCACATCTTATTTCATATTTTATGAATTTTGGGTAAACCATATATGTTAGCTACTGTAGAGTTGTCTGTCTTTTTTTAATATTTGCATTGAACAGTCCTTTTTTTTTTACATTCAATAAAAAATGTTTCAAACAAAAATCAGGACTATATATGGGCAACCCATTGTCCCCATTTTTGGCAGACCTCTTCATGAGCCTTTTGGAAACCCATATCACAAAGGCATTCCCACTAATTTTCAAACATTGGTATAGATATGTGGATGACATTTTGGCAATAGTAAATGAGAAACAAGTGGATGATGCACTAAAACTTTAATTTACAAAATCCAGCAATAAAATTTTCTATAGAAAAAGAGACAAACAATGAAATCCCTTTCTTAGATTTAAAACTTACCAGAAAACATAATAAACTTGAATTTGGCATACATAGGAAGGAAACACACACAGAAAATTTCATAAAATTAGATGGATATAACCCAAGACAACACAAGCATGCTGTTATCAACAGTTTAACTTACAGGCTGGTTAATGTACCTTTAAACATGATGGAATATATCAAAGAGTACAATAATAGCATTCACATTGCAGAATGCAATGGATTCAGTGCTGAATTGGTCAAAAAGAACATTGATAAATTCAAAAGACAACAAATATTCAAACAAGTAACTCTCCCCAATCAGCAATGAAACTTCATACAGAAAATTTACATATCATCCCCGAGCTACACACCTTTTCCAAAAAGTCTTCAAAGAGCACAATATTAATTTGGCCCCACAGAATAAATTTAGTGTACAACACCTTTTGAAATCACACAATACAAAGGAGATACCCACAGACAAAAAATTAGGTGTGTACCGAATAAACTGCAAAGGCTGTGACAACTTTTACATTGGAAAAACAAAAAGAAACTTGAACATTAGGCTTAAAGAGCATTTTAGGAACATCAAGAACAAAGAAATAGATAAATCGGCAGTAGCATACCATTTTTGGAAGGAGAATCATGATACAGAATAAGAAATCCACTTATTAAAAAGTGTCCAAGGTCCAGCTGCATTAACCACATGGGAAAAAATCTTCAAAAAGAAATATGAAAGAAAATTGTTTAATTTCGACACTACCTTTGATGAAAACCCGAATTTCAAGTTCATCAAGATACCGACAGAGACACACCTATCGCCCCCAATGAGTTCACCAAACCAACGTCCATTAGTCGACAACTGCTGATGATGTTAGGAAGATCCTAATGAAACACGTTCTAAGTAAATTATATTAAGTAAAGATATTTTGCTTTTCTGTTGATGTCCATAAAGAATGACGTTGGTTGTAACAATATTCTTGATATCATATCACTGCTTCCTAATCAATTAGTGGCATTTGTTTCAGACTATTTTAATGTGAAGTTGCTTGCTGTTTTAGCAGTAAAATTTGATCATTTTGAGCTCTAAATTGACTCTCCCGTGCAGACACCCCTTTGGAATTGAGCCTATGAAGGAGAATCCTATAATAAAGAATAGAAAATATTATCATCTAGTCTCAAGACTAAGTATTAACATTATTTTCCTTCTGGTTTACCAATACAAATATCTTTTAACAACTATATCTTTGCCTTGTTGTTTTGTTCAAATTGCTGAAAATTAATAGATCTTCTTCATTAACAATGCTGTCTGGTTCACAGCACAACATACAAGCTGAGGTACCGAAGATCTTGATCCAATGGAAGTAATGAGTGAAAAACAACTTCTTGTCGCTTTTTCATAAAATGTAATTTTCCTAATTTTTTCCTTCTGCTGCATTTTCATTATCCTTCTGCTATTGGTTATTACATTTTTTCTTCACTTCTTGTACCTTCCTTCTTAACGTATTACTGTTATCTGCATAGCTCAATTTTATTGTTCCCTTCTTGGCTAATTGGTCCGCCATTTCACTGCCCACTATTCCTACATGAGAGGGTATCCACTAGAAGTTTATTGTTTTATTTTGATGTTATATTAATTTTAGTATCTTGCAACATTCTTTTATAACTGAATCATCTGTTATTTTATTAGGGCTGATGGCTTGTATTGCTGCTTTTAAGTTAACTAACAATACTGCTTTAGTAAACATCTGTGGTCTCACTTTCTTCTCGGGCAGCCAGCCAGGTGAATAGATGATTAGATATCAACGTTTCGGGAGTGTGCATCTCTCCCATCATCAGGATATTTATAAAATGTTATAACCACAAATGAAATACCAGATATAACACAACTGTAAACAAAGACAAAACACTCAAAATTCGCATTACTGAACACAAGACAAACTGGACGTTCCTTTACGCCCCATTGTGGATGCTAGGAGCAGCCCTACATATCGGCTGGCATGTCACCTGGCTGATCTATTACAACCTCTGGTAGGGGATTGCCCACATCATGTGAGTAATTCCACAGTTTGTACATATACTTAGGAACATTACCATTGGCCCTTCTGACCTTCTTGTCAGCTTCGACGTGGTTTCTCTATTTACAAGAGTACCACTGCAAAAAGCCATCCAACTTCTGAAGGAGCATTTTCCGGCTGATATCATAGAGCTCTTCTGACATACCCTGACATCCACTTTCTTCTTGTTTGGTGGTACTTGTTTTGAACAAGTAGACAGAGTAGCAATGGGCTCCCCTTTGTCACCAGCTATAGCTAATTTCTATATGGAACACCTAGAACATGAAATGCTTGCCACAGCTCCACTTAAACCATCTCATTTCTATAGATACGTGAATGACACTTTTGTAATTTGGTCACATTTGCCTAGCTTTCTTGCGCATCTCAACAGCCTTCGACCTCAAATACAGTTTACCATGGAAGTGGAGAAGGATGGAACTCTTCCATTTCTGGACATTCTTGTTTCAAAAAACAGCAACAGTACACTGGGGCATGCTGTATATCGCAAGCCTACACACACTGATCTCTATCTCAACGCTCATAGTTTCCATCATAAGTCTCAACGACTGGGAGTTCTCAATACACTGGCCCACAGAGCTTTGTCTATCTCTGATCCCAGCCACTTAAAACAAGAATTAAAGCACCTGAGACTCACTTTCCGTCAAAATGGCTACTCTGAATATGACAAAACCTCGATCACTAAAGCTAGGAAAGGGAAACCTGTAATACAGCAAGCGTCAGATAAGCCTACCGCTACAGCCTGCATCCCATTTACCGGCAATCTGTCCAGCAGAATCAGCAGAATTCTTGCCAAATACAACATAAGGACCATCCACAAGCCACCTCTGAAGATTAAACAGCTGTTGAGACCAGTGAAAGACAAACTGGGCTTCCAAGTTCCGGGAGTGTACCACATTCTCTGTGAATGTGGAACACTGTATATAGGACAAACCGGAAGGATCATCGCTACTAGAATAATCGAACATGAACGGAGCATTCGTTTAATGCAACCTGAGAAGTCTGGGCTAGCAGAGCATTGTATTGATAATGACCAAAGAGCCAATTTTTGGGAGACGACCATCTTGGCAAAATGCAACAGTTACTGAGAGTGGAAAATTATGGAGGCTTTGGCGATTTCCTCTGAAAGGAGCACGCTTAATCATGATGCTGGATTTCAGTTCAGCTCCTCTTGGAAACTGGCCTTAAAAATGAAAATCCGTTGAATTAAGAAGCAAAGATCAATACAGCTTGATAATCAAGTTAGGTAGTTACGTTTCTTTGACACAATTTTCTATACTCACGCCATCTCCTGACCTGGCATTTAATTTACTAAAGTCTTTTGTTCAGTAATGCGAATTTTGATAGTGTTTTGTGTTTGTTTATAGTTGTGTTATATCCACTATTTCATCTGTGGTTATAACATTTTATGAATATCCTGATGATGGAAGAGATGCACACTCCCGAAACGTTGATATCTAATCATCTTTTCACCTGGCTGGCTGTCCGAGAAGAAACTGAGCGCATTCGTCGCCAGGAAAGCTTAAGGTCTTATCTGTGGTCTATATAGCAAATTTTGTAGGATTACTTCTATGGTTTTGATCTTACTATCAAAGACTGTTTGGTTAACTCCATGTGTGATGTATGGCTGGAGAGGTTTGAATAAATTCTTGCTCTAGCATTATTGGCTTCCCCTAGTTTGGATCAGTCTGTCACTGCCAGTCTAGTCTGGGTATTTGGACTGGAGGTTTGTAGCGTTAACTATTTCCCTTCCAAGGGATACTATCATTTTTCTTATGAAGGCCTCTGATGGTAAACAAAGTGTTGCAGACTTGGTATTCCATCTGGTTTAGTAGTTTTGGGTAGCGTTAACATTATCTTCTAATTTGCATCTTTGAATAGCTAGTTTGTTTTATGCATGAAGGAAGATTGTGTATCTGGCATCTTTGGTGTTGTATTCTGTGTGTGAAATGATTGAGGATGTTAGCTATTTTAATTTGGAAGATTACTTCCTTGTTGGCTTCAGGTCTATATCCTGCTTGATTTGGTGTTAGAGTATCTTGTGATTTTAAGTACCAATACAGCCTTGCCCTTACCATTCATTCCAAAATTTTTGCTCAGACTGATGTTACAGATATTGGCTTATGGCTTTCTACCTCGTGGTGGTTTATTTGGTTTGATTATTGGGATTATTATAGCATTTTTCAATAACCCTCACACAACTCACACACTGCACAACTTCAACTCAACTAGCAACTGACTGCCACTCTAACACTTTGCACTTTATTATATACCTCCAGTCATCGTTCTAGAATGCAGTAGATTGCTCGCGACGCAACAAGACAAAGATGGAACTATCCAAACAACACTGTCTCTTTCTCTCTCTCGGTAAGCGTCCAGCTCTGCGCCCACACACCGGCTGCGGCACAACAATGCCTCAGTGACAATAATTAAAAACTGATTACTATAGTACTTAACCAGACTAAGGTGGAGTATTACTGCAAAATACCGAAAGTCTATTAATATCCTATAAATGGCTCAAAATGTATTTAATGTACTGTTGCAAAACATATTTGGTGTTATATATGTTTGGAAGAGATTGAAAATGGAGGCAAATGTCTTTGAAACTAGTATCTCATAAATATAAATAAGTGACAAGTATTAATAAACCAACTACAAATAGTTTCTGAAATATTTGGTGTTATTTTTAATTTAAAATTACTTAGGAATAAGATGGCTAACATATTCTAAATTTCATGTGATTTAGCTCTGTCTACACAAATATACAACACATTTTTCTCCAAATACTGTTTATTTTTCCCGAAAAAAGTTTTTGTTGTATCTTGCAAAATTAGGAAAATGGAGATTTAATGCATTTTGAAATGATTCTCAACTGTTTGAAGCAGCCTCTACAATTTGAGTAGGGTTACCCATATATTACTTCTCATTTTTTGCAACATTAATTTGAACAGCTTTTTCAGAGATGCTCATAAAAATAACTACACATAATCAAGTGACCATTAGCATGTGTACCTTGAACATGATCTGTCAGAAAAAATCAATGAGAATGGCAATGAAATTGGTTCTTTTACCTATTTCAGTGCCTACAAAGGCCCTATTCATGGGTTTCTCTACGCATTTTGTAAAATGTGTTTATTCTAATCCTGAATTCCAAAGTTTCTAGAAAATACTAGTTAGGCAAAATCACTACCAAGCTGCAATATATTATCTAAAGAAACTAATAATGTACCAGAATGTTCCTTGATAATAGATATAAAAGAAATTTGACTGGAAAAATGAATGCTGGTATTGGTGATAATTCATACTTACCCCTTTTGCTTTGCACATCAGCAACACTTGATCGAAGACAAAAACATATCTAGAAAAGAAAGAGATAGATAGATAAAGATATAAATCAACTTTGCAAATTCTCTCTCAAATGATGATGCCAAAATCTGCAGCACAAAATAGGGTAAGTTGGGAAGCGCTATTAGACCAGATAATTGGCAAACTTACTATTAATATACATTTTCTTTCCTTTACTTGGATTACGTTTCTCTAAACAAAACCAGTTAGACTATTTTGCACATTCTGTACTGCAGTATATTTTGCATATTCCTTCTTAACATACAACCATAAACTTAAAGAACAAAATTAAGCTAATATCTAGTTTTCATAGTAAATATTATTCTACTTATTAATTTCCTATAATTTGGATGACTAAAAAATTCAATGCAATAGCCAGGATTTGAACCACGGATCTGCTGGTCTCCATCTGGTTGCTCTTAACCATTGAGCTATTATGGCCAACATGCACACACAATTTAAATTCTCCTACTGACTCATGTGTTTCCCGGTAAACCACTAGGAGTTCCCATATACAATGAGATATGTGCCTTTTTGTAGCAACTTACTATGCTGTAAATACTTAAGTCTAAGGCTTTATAGTTAAACCACTATTTTTTAGGTAAATTGATGGAAATAATCATTTCTTCCACACTAGCCGTGTGTAGGCTGAAGTTTGGATGAGTAGAGCCAGACTGAAAAATTCAATGCCAAAGCCAGAATTTGAACCATGGATCTCCCGATCTCCTCTCGGTTGTTCTTAACAATTGAGCTACTATGGCCAAAATGCTGACATGACATTAAATTCTCCAATTCTTCAACTGACTCGTGTGTTTGGGAAACCACTATGGGTTTCACTAGGAAACCACTGAATAAATCTGCTAAGAAGAGAGACAATGGATTGCCCATAGCTAGGACCATCTTCTGTTTACAGATCTGTCCATTAAAACTGAAAAAAATTCTGACTGATACAAATTTCTGTAAGTTGTGAAAGTTCTTCTATTTCTTTGGAGGTTACTTGTATTGAATTCAGCCATTTTTTGAGAAGTGGGATAAGCTCAGTGGTAGGTATACTTGGATATAAAGAAGTGATCTCGAAAGAAACTAATGCATCTGTAGAGTTGACAGTTGTGTTCAAGAGATTTATCAACTCAAGTGAGTTTTTGATACTTAAATTTTCAAATTTTGTGAAAGATCTGAAGATTTGAACAGCCATTATTGGTAAGTGGGTGTACCAATGTTACTAATTATTTGTCTGAGGGTAATTTTACGGTGTATGTATTTCAGGTAAACCATATATGTATGGTATTTTTGGATTGTCTATTTTATTGTTAAGTTTCTGTTTTTTAGTCATTTACTATTTTTAAGAGCTTGCCCTAAAATATATACAGGAAAAAAAAATATTGACATAAAAAATAAATAACATATAAGAAACATTAAAAATGGTGAAATAGAAAAATCAGCAGTTGCTTTTCATTCTTTGATTACCAGACATGACATTAAATTGGAGACAGCTTTAATACAACATATATCATCCCATAGATCTTTCCATTTGGGAAAAGGTCATCAATAAAAATTGTCATAAAATCATGAATTTTGAAATTCCACAACCGGATATCTCTGACAAATACATCATGCCATCTTCCGACGACATGGAGGAGGAAAACACTACAATTTGAACTAGTCGAGAGTCAGCTGATGATAGGAGCAACAGCTCTTGAAACATGTCCTGTGAAAAATAATGTGAGTGAAGCAATGTGTCAATTTCTTCTCGATTTACTTTTTTATTTAACTTGTGCTTCACTGTTCCTATGCTTCTTTCAATTTTTATACTTTGAAGTTAATTATTATTTGAATAGTACTTGTCCTTTGTTTAAGAAATGCCACTTACAAAAGCATGTCAATCTGCTGTGTGAAGTAAATATGTGAAAGAATTTGGAATGCGTGTGTAGTATTTAATGACTACAACTACATGTGCCATTGCAGGCGGTGACACTGATGATACATGAAATGAAGATGGAGCACTTGTGGAATGCGATAGTGGGGGGAAAACTGGAGAGCCGAGAGAAAACCCGCCCCACTGCCATTTTGTCCAACACAAATCTCACATGCGGTCATCTGGGAGTGAACCAAGGCTGCTTTGGTGAGTCAAGTGATCTAATCGCTCGGGCATGAGTTTTGAAGTAATATTTTTAGTGAAGATAAGATATTGTTTTGCTCAGTATGTGAAAAGAGTGCTTCAACAAGGTTAAAAGGTAGGAAGCTGTGCAGCACATAAATACAGCACACCATAAGCAGTGGGTTAACAAGAAGTCTTCTTTATATCACCAATTCATTAGAAGTGAAGAAGATGAACAATCGTGTCAAGTGATGATTTTTATAAAGACTTGTGTTGTTAGCTTTATTGAATACCAACATTCCATTGTGGAAACTGAATAATGTGCAGCTTCAAAGTTTCTTGGAAAAAGAGACCTGCATAAGTCTATATCAAGCAAAAACTATGTGCCAAAGTGCTTTCAGAATGTAATATCTAAAATACAGGGTATACTGGAATGTGAAAAAAAAAAAAAATCTAGATTTCAACAGATGAAATGCCAGACATTGCAGCACAGTGTGCTCCTAGTGCTACAGTGAGTTCAATGAAAGCAAGCAGAAAATCACAGAGTCAACATGAAAAATTCAATGCCATGGCCGGGATTTGAACCATGGATCTCCTGGTTTCCATCCAGTCGCTCTAACCCATTGAGCTACCATGGCCAACGTGTCGTCCTGACATTAAATTCTCCATTTGACTCGTATATTTCCCCGGTAAACCACTAGGGGCTCTCACATTCGAGATAGTTTGTGGCGACTAACTATTGTAAGTACTTGAATCCCAGGCTTCATCATTTAACTCTTATTATTTTAGTTAATTGATGGAAATTAATCATTTTTCACACTAGCCATATATAGGCTACGGGTTTTGATAGTCAACATGAAAAATTCAATGCCATGGCCGGGATTTGAACCACAGATCTCCTGGTTTCTGTCCAGTTTTTCCATCCAGTGTGGTTTTTTGATATAGACTGGACGGAAACCGGGAGATCCGTGGTTCAAATACCAGCCATGGCATTGTATTTTTCATGTTGACTCTATCAAAACCTTAGCCTATATATGGCTAGTGTGAAGAAATGATTAATTTCCATCAATTAACTAGAAAATCCTTCTTCTTGAACATTTAAGTATTTGACAGGGTAAACAACAGCATGGTTGCAAAATTTATCAATGACTCCTTAGCTTTCTCGTGACCAGGTGGGGTACAGTAGGACTATGTATTCTAGATACTCTCGGACTTCAAGCCAGGTATATTGATGATTAGCCATTGACATTGAGTGTATATCTCCTCATCATCAGGAGCATGAACGAATAAAGCTGTGAAAAACCCAAAAAAAAAAAAAAAAAAACCACACACACACACACACACACACACAGACACACACACAGACACACAGACACACACACACACACAGACACACAGACACACAGACACACAGACACACAGACACACAGAGACACAGAGACACAGACACAGACACAGACACAGACACAGACACAGACACAGACACACACACACACACACACACACACACACACACACACATATATATTTATCAACCATATAGGCAACTGGTCCCGATCTGGTGGAAAACGTAGAACAATTTAGTTAGGTTGGTGTGGGCGAACTTTGTAGAAAAATGACTACTTAACTGGATTAATGACTTGAAGCTTTCCCGGCGTTGATTATTGATGATAGTTTCTCGGGCTAACAGCCAGGTCAGATTAGGGTAACTACCCAAGCTTTCAGCGACTAACTCTGCCGCCATCCTCAGGGGAACAGTTCCCCTGAGGATGGCGGCAGAGTTAGTCGCTGAAAGCTTGGGTAGTTACCCTAATCTGACCTGGCTGTTAGCCCGAGAAACTATCATCAATACTTAACTGGATGTTCAATCTGTCTAAATTTGTGCTTCTTGAGCTGGTTGATTTCCATTTTTAAGACCGGTTTCCAAGGAGAACTTAACTGAAATGCAGCATCATGATTTACCATGCTCCTCTCAGAGGAAATGGCCAGAGCCTCCTTAACCCTCTGCTTCCAGCAACTGCTGCATTTTGCCACAGTGGTCATGTCCCCAAAAGTTGGCTCTATGGTGCTTATCAAAGCAATGCTCTGCCAGACAAACTTTTCAGGTTGCATTAAATGAATGGTCTGTTCACATTCTTTTATCCTGGTTGCTAAGGTCCTTCTAGTTTGTCCTATATGAGGTGTCCCACATTCACAGGGAATGACACCAGGGAATTATGGTGCTCCATATATGGTAAAAATGGGAACTGAATTACAAGTTCTTTATCCCAAATTAATTCATGTGACATTCCTTGCTCATGGTTTACATTGTGTCAGTGAAACTACTGAAGTCAAATATAAAGAAGTGGACTTACTTGTATCCAGTGTTTAAAAAGTATTTGTGAAGGAACCACTAAGAGTTTGAACATTTCGTGATCTATTTCCAAATCTGTCCTTAACCCCTGAGCCAGTTTTGACTAGGTGGGAAACATGATTATTGACTGTCATATTATGCAAAACATTTCAGTAAAGTGAAAAAGTAATAAAATGCTTAAATGCAGAAGATGCAGCAAGCACTTCTATTGCTTAGGAAAGTTTTTCTTAAGATCACATTGAAGAAAAGATCAAGTATATTTATAGCTGGTTCTTGAAATTACCTGAAGTTATAACACAGTTGGAGGCCCGAAATAATTCTTTACATTATTCACTTTTGCTGATAGATAAAATTGCAAATATACTGTCTGCAGAAACTCATGGTGTTGCTAAAATTGTACGTCAGGTATTAAATCTCTCAGACTAATCCTAGGGTTAGGACAACAGGATACATGTAAACCTAGCTTTATAGACCTTAAGATAATGACTTTACCGTCAATGTATATATATGCCAATATCATACACATTAAAGAAAATCAAAACTTATTTATAAATTGTTCCTCAGTACACAATTATGACACTCGATGCAAACATAATTTAGATACACCCCACAACCGATTGAGCAAGACCATAAATAGCCACTGTTATCAACAGTTAAAATTATTCAATAAGCTTCTTCTGGAAATAAAAGAACTGCCACAAAACAGATTTGTTATAGTATTAAAAAACTGGTTTAAACAAAAAGCATTTTATACTGTACAAGAATACTTAGAATATAACATACATGCTAGTGAATTTATGTAAAACTATTGTAAATTATAGTAGTAGGTACCTAATTGCTTAATCTTATTATTACTATAGTAAAGTTAACTTACGATAATTACTACCTTAAGCCATGCAAATATTCTGATTTCACCTAGAATTTTATATGCATTAATTTGTAAACCTTCTGTGCTTGTAAATACATTGTAAATACTTTTTATAACTGACGAAACCTAATGCTTTATGTAAGATTAATGGTGAGTAAAGGATTATGATTATTAAACAATAATCCTGTAAAAAACTAAAACTAACAGTGAAGCAATACAAATATTACAATAAAACATAATTTTACATCATTTGCTAAACTAGTTTGAGTTCTGTGAAGAATTTACCAATTTCTTAAAAAGATAAGTAAAGTTTGTAACCAATTATTATATTTTATTGTAATAAAATCCAGGTAACAAAACAATCTGTCAAACCAGCAAAATGTTGTCCAGTGATATTGAAAAAACTGTAATATATGAAGAATTCACTGAATAAGAGTTGCTGTAATTTTCAATGTACCTATGACATCATGTGATGTAAAAAAGACTTTTTTTTTTACTGTATTAAACCTTCTTCACTGACAGATGTAGAGCTTCAGACTAAAAAACCCGAAGGCAATTTCTCTTATTTACTGCAACAACCATGAATAAATACGTAAAATATGAAGCTATTAACAGTGAAGCAAACAAATATATACAAATGTAATAATTATTATACAATTATTATATTTGTACATAAACCATAAATAAGTTAAAATTACCCCCCCCCCCAATCACAAAAAAGGCTTCTTTGATTTTTGCTTATTTGTTTTTAATATTATGGTGCAGACTTTTACAATTTATCATGCATATTTACATGCACATTTTAGTATTTTATTTTGCATACAAATCCAAGGTCTAATACGAATAAGGAGTAAAAGTACAAATATACAAGTTATACATGCATTACACACACAAACAATTGATTTTGCTAAGTATTGATTTGTATCCTTAAAACAATTTCATAAATATATATAAAAACAAACAAAAAATGTAATTGTAAAAAAGTGTATTTTAACATACTGGTGGATCATTTTTACTTTCTCCACTACCCTATATTACATTTTACCCATAAATTTGATATTGGGATTTCACAGGAGACACATTTTGAAGTTCCTCAAATGAAAGAAATGCATTTTTTTCAACAACTGTATATATTCCTCTGTGAACAGCATAGCTGAAAAAGCCCACCTTGGTGGCATAGATGGTAGCATGTCTGCCTCACATTCAAGAGGTTCCATTGTTAAAAACATGGTCTGGATAAGGGTTTTCCTGAGGTTTTCCTTTATCCCGAAGGACAAATGTCGGGTAACTAAGTTTTATGGACCTAGACTCATTTGAGTATCACTTCACCCATTTCTTCATCATCCAATATGACTCAAGGTTGGAGGACATAGATAAAAAAAAGTTGAAAAAGGAAATGCTGGTTAAATACACAAAGTAGGTATTTAAGTTCACCATCTTCCAAGGAGTAACACAAAGATTTCCAAGAAAATAACCTTCTCCAAACTAACCTTTACATAGAAAATATTTCTTTACTTTTGATTCTAAAATCTACATCTTAATGATTTTGATTAGCATTCCATTTGTTTAACATGTTTTCAGGACAAATAAATGTATATTTTAAATTTTTTGAGAATAGGCTATGAAGTTCTTTTCATTCTAAATCACTTTTGCTTAAATGGTAAACTAGAAGAGAGACAAACTCTTGCTATCCAAAAATAAAGATTTCATTAAAGTACTAATTTATGCCAAATATTCTTTCTTTTTATGTATATATGGTGTTAATGATCACAAAGATGTTCTTTGTTATTTGTTTGAATTTTCAAATATGTTTTCCAAGCATTCATGCATGGAATTTCAAAAACATCACACAGTGTCCACTTTTTAAAAATTTCACTATTGCTTTACCCAACAGTAACCGCCTTATAGTTACAAAAAAAAAATCTGTAATAAAAGTTTATCTCCATTAACAAGAAATAGAAGAATAAGTTAATGTGAGAATAGTTAGTACGAAAGCAAATAGTTATTTGGATGCAACATATTACATTTTTTCACTTCAAATTATATAAGTTAGCTATTAATATGTATTTGTACTAAAAGTAATACTATTAAATTATTATACTCTGAAAATAAGGAAACAATTTTAAATCAAGTTTTATTTGCATACCTTATTCTACTTTTCTGAATATCATGTGATTTGATTTTCAGTTCACCATCCTGGAGTAATCGTCCATAATCCTTAAGTTCTGTATTTTCAGGCAAGCACCAGCCAGAGATATTGTTCTGAAAGTTCATAACAACAAACTTGGTAAATGCAAAAGTAATTTATTATTTGTTTTTTTCTTAAATTCACATTCATTAGTTCCTTTACATATGTCATATTTGTAATCTGCTAGCCATTTAAAGGTCACATGACCTTTTATCACCTTGCAGTGCAGTGTTAAAAGCTTAATAGCTCTTTCTTGCTGGCAAGTTGCCATGGTAGCTCAGTGGTTAGAGCAACTGGACTGAGACAGGCACATCTATGGTTCAAATCCTCGCTATAGCATTGAATTTTTCAGTCTGACTATACCGATCCAAACCTATATGGCTAGTGTGAAAGAACACTGAGTTCCACTGAAACAATTTTTTTTTTTTTTTTTTTTTTGACATTAAAGGAATTGGACATAAGGAATTTGTACCACAGGGTCAAACAATAAATCAAGTTTACCACAAACAAGTGTTGCAAACATTAAGGGTAAGTGTGCAATGCAAATGGCAGGAGAAATGGAATGGTGATTAATTCCTGCAACATTTGTGCCTGAAGCCCATTCTCTCCACCAATTTTTAAATAAAGTAAAATGAATATTGTTCCTCATCCAGTCTCTTCTCTAGATTTGGCCAGCAAATATTTCTCTTTTCCTGCAATTTAAAATGTGGTGCCAAAGACAGCATTTTAGTGATGTTATCCATCACAAATCACTGAAGGTTCTGAGCTTTTTAAAGAAAATGAATCCCAGAGATGATTCCAACAGTGGCAAAAGTACTGGAATAAGTATAGCAACTCCTAAGGAGACTACTTGAGAGTTACAGTACAGAATAGATAAATCAAAGTGTTGTGTTGTGTGGTGTTTATGGCCTCATTCTGGAAAATTTTGATCATATCTCATCTGTGAACCTTATGCTTAAACTGAATGTCTATATAATAAAAATAATACAAAAAAAAAAACACCTTAAAAACCTTGAAAAACCTTAAACAGTGAAATAAGAAATTCCAAGATGTACAATCTTATGAAAGTTGATTTAAAGTAACAAATAAAACTGCTATAAAAAATTAATTGCTCTCAAGTTCAGCACTTTATAATATTTATTAAGTTTGTTATGATTAGTAATCTTTGTAATGAAAATATAACACTGGGGTTAAAGCACTCTATCTGGGTGTATTACCTTTTAAGTGGTTGAAAATGTATAACTGTCATTAACTGTATAATTGTTATTGATTTTAATTGTGTTTATTTCAAATTAAATTCCATAACATGTTTAACATATGAAGGCAAAAATAAAAAGTTTTAGAATGTCGTTTTCTAAAGCCAAATGAAATTTGTTTATATTTGAGTTTGATTTATTTATATATTTGATTTATTTTAAATCCCATTCTCTTCCTGCTTGTGGTCCACTCTGCTTTAACAGATGAGACTCTGGGGACTGAGTTACAGTGATATAACAGTTCCATGAAAAATAGAGGAAATGTCATTTGCACATTTACTGTGACTTGTCATGACATCTGATAAATGAAGAAAAGACTGGTTATGATCTTAATGATCTGCCAAGCCTGAACCGATGGATCTGTAAACCAATGGCAGTTGTGTTCCCTCCACAACATGAGGTTTAAGAAGAACGATTAAACTGCCTACTTATAAAAAAGAGATGTTCATAAGAAACACTTTAAACTTGCTTGATAAACAATATTTATGTCTCCTTATATAAAACAGCCTCGAGTAAGATCTCCCACTTGAAATTCTGGATAGAGTCTTTATTTGGGGATTTGAACATATAACATTGGAATGCAACAGGATTAAGTCAAGATAAGAAAGCAGAACTCTACAATTTACTGCATGAGAAAAGCACTGATGCCTTTGTTGCCATGGAAGCAAATATTTCAAAAGACCAAAAGAAATATTACGGAATAACAGGATATACAATTTGTCTTCTTCCAAAAAGTAGGCAAATTGCTAGTAGAATCTTAGAGTAAGGAAAAACATTACATCAAAATTCAAAATTATTAAAATGGTGAATGAAAATTATAAATTGAATTAGCATTTGAACTTATAGAAAAACAAGGGGCAATTTTCAATGTATTTTGCCTACAATCCTCAAAATAATGATTGAATTTGTTTAATTTAAACCAAAGAACTGGCATAACGAGAGATTGCAATGCCTATTCCAAATATCGGGGTTATAAAGATACCAATCCAGCAGGGAAAGCGAAAGAAGACTGGCTATATTTTAATAACATAGTATTAACTTTCATTAAAGACAATATTGATATATACATTGATCATAATGTTCATCATATAATCAAGATCTTTTATTTGTTTCTTCAGATCTAACAGATAGAACATCATGTAATATTTCTGAAAGTATGGGCTTCAACCACTAAGCAACAACTGCTTTCATAACATTACATAAAGAAACTTGAAGCATACGGTATTAGAGGAATAGCAGGTAACTGGGTAATATCTTATTTGTTAGAAGGAAACAAAGTACCGAAATTAGGTCAACTAATAGTAAAGATTACATAAAACAACATTTATCATTCAATAGAACGTATTTCCCGGGCTTGTGGGCCGTAGTCCAGAGGATGAAAATTCTCCTGATGTTTCTCTCACATCTTCAATGAGCATCTTCAGAGAATTCTAGCTTCTCAAAGACATTCTAACACTCTTCTGCCTCTGCTTGACTACCAGCTGCTTCCTATGGAATGAGAGTTACTATGAACAGAAAGAGGGAGTTGCGATGGGCAGTCTAGCAATTGCTCATTTCTACATGGAGAAGTTTGAAGGATTGACACTAGAGGCTGCCACCTACAACCAAGAATGTGGTGGAGACATGTAGATGATACATTCATAGTCTGGCCTCACAAAGATGAAGAATTGCAAAAATTTCTCCAACACATTAACAGCATCAAGAAAAATATAAAATTCACAATGGAGAAGGAGACACGAAAAGGTATCCCCTTTCTGGATGTTCTAGTCTCCAGGAAACCTGATAGGACTCTGGGACACACGATTTATAGGAAACCAATGCATACAGACCACCATCTCCAAAAATCTTCAAATCACCACCAACGGGAGAAGGTTGGTATAATAAAAACCTTAGCAGAGCATGCCAAACGTATTTGTGAACCAGACGTGCTGAAGCAAGGCATCTGCACAGAGCGCTACAGGCCAACGGATAAACTCCAAAACAGATCAAATGAGCCATAAACCCTAGAAGGCTGCAGGGAAGCACAGAGATGACAAAACAACACAACAAGGCATTCCTATCCTACATCAGTGGCGTGACAGACCGGATTGGCAAATTGTTAGAGAAAGCTAAAATAAAAACGATCTTCAGACCAACCAAGAAGATAAAACATCAATTGATATCCACAAAGGACAGACGAGATCCTCTCGGGCTACAAGGAGTTTATCGCATATCATGTAGCTGTGGCCAGGTATACATTTGCACAACTAAGCGCAGCATACTAACGCAAATAAAAGAACACAAAAGCAATTGCCGACTTGGACAAACGAAAAAATGGGCCGTAGCTGAGCATGCATTTCTGATGGGCCATGATATCGAGTTTGAAGAAACCACGATTTTAGACAGCACTGCCCACTATCATGCCAGGCTCTATCAAGAAGCTATTGAAACTCAAAAACATCAAAACAATTTTAACAGGAAGGAAGAAATATTACATCTTCACAAAGTGTGGATACTGGTATTTCAAGACACAAAAGTAAAGCCATAGATAACAAACCGGATCAATAGCAGCACATACTCACAGTCACATGGAGATTGGCTGATAAAGAATCAATGGCAGGCAAGTAGGCGTAGACAGACCAGCTATATTTGAGGAGGCTTTGTGCCGAACGAAATTCCAGCAAGTATCTAGCTAGAATACTCTGAAGATGCTCGTCGGTGATGTGAGCAAAATGTCAGGAGAATTTTCATCCTCTAGACCACGGCCCACAAGCCCGGGAAATACATTCTGTTGGATTAACGCTGGCCATGAAAGCCTAAGCAAGTACAACACTTATCATTGTTACAAACTAATGAATATGGAGTCCCTCAAGGTTCAATTCTAGGTTCCATACTGTTCTTATTATACATAAATGACTTGCCTGAACATCTACCAACTAAAGGCACTGATATACATTATATTTAGACGACACCACTTTACTTTATCAAAATTTAACTGTATTGGAACACCACAGTAAAGCGAAATAATTATTAATTTATAGATGAGTCGTATTTATTACACAAGGGCTTCACTTACATACCTATTTTGAGGACATGTTTCGCAAACCATCGTTTGCATCGTCGGCTCTTATGCGACTAAAGCTTGATCCAGTGGTGTGGGTAATTCTGGAGTTGCTGCTGCCATCTGTTGATTTAGTGATGAACTTAAATGTGATAAGATAAAACCAGAAGAAAAGTCAGACATTTACAAGATTAAGTGTAAAGACTGTGAAAAAATTTACATAGCGAGGACAAAAAGAAACATAGGCACTAGAAAGCAAGAACACTTCAGGCACTTAAGATACAAAAATATTGATAAGTCCGCAATAGCAGCTCATTTCTGGTCTGAAAATCATGAAATTGAAGATAGCACCGAATTACTAAAATACGTACAAAAACATAGTGAACTCGTCATTTGGGAGAGAATACAATAGAAAAACATAAAAACCAACTAATGAACTTTGAAATCTGGCCAGAAGAGAATCCCACATTTAAGTTCATCACTAAATCAACAGATGACAGCAGTAACTCCAGAATTACCCACACCACTGGATCAAGCTTTAGTCGCATAAGAGCAGACGATGCAAACGATAGTTTGCGAAACATGTCCTCAAAATAGGTACGTAAGTGAAGCCCATGTGTAATAAATATGACTCATCTATAAATTAATGACCACTTTACTTGTTTCAGCAGAAAATGAAAAGCAGTTAAGTAGCAAATGTACGGAGATGTTACTAAGTCTGGAAAACTGAAGGGTTTGGGAAGAGGGAGTGATCTGGAGAAATGCCCATTGTGTCACCAAAGGGATAAAGAATGGCATTTGCTTTCAGAATGTGAAAAAACTAGGTTGCCTAGGGAGAAGATAGGCAAAAAAGAATGGGCAAGGCTACCAAAAGAAATTCAAGCAATGAAGTTAATAAGTGTAAAACCTAGGAAAAATGTAATTGAAACTGGGAACTTTTCGGGCAAAGTAAGAGCCAAATGGTTGAGAAAGATAAGTAAATATGACGAAAATGAAGATAAGTTATTTTAGATAAGTTGCCAATAGGGACCCATTAGCTCGACAACCTCAGAGTTTGAGTCTATTGAGCCCAAGGGTAATCAGCAACTCAGAGTCTATTGAGCCCAAGGGTAATCAGCAACTCAGTGTAGTAATAAGTATGTAAATGTATAATAATTTGTAATCGAAATGGAAATAAAGATTACTTATTTACTTACTAAGTCTGGAAAAATGCTTTTATACTCACAATCTAACCCCAAATATTAATAAAACAAATTACTTACTATTTTCACTGGGCAGGAGCTATATCTATAATGGACAGAATTTGACATACAAAGTGGAAAATATATCTAGAGTGCAAAACAAAATTCGTACGCATTAACATTGATGATAATCTTTCCTGGCAAAATCACATTTCGACTGTTTACTCTAAGCTTAACAACACTGTGTTTTTGTTCTGTCAACTAGTTGACATTTTACCTCCTCAAGCAATTCATAACGTATATTTTTCTTTATTTCATTCACATCTGGAATATGGGGCTAGTTATGGGGTTCTGCTGGTAAAGACTCTTTTTGCACATCTATTTTCAGTCCAAAAGAGGGCTATTAGAGTTTTAGCTAAGTTGCCACAGTCTGAGTCATGTAGACCATTCTTTAAGAAATTCAAAATCTTACCCCTCTTTTGCATATACATAAATTATGTTATTTTGTATATAAAAAAACACTCAACAGTATCCCCTTGCCTAAATGAAGATATACACAAACACCACACTTGCAGACAAAATGACTTTTTTCTTCAATCATATAGGGGCCAGTTTGGAAAGTTACCCTAATCTGACCTGGATGTTTGCTCGAGAAACTATCATCAATAAAAATATTATTTATGCTGGATCAAAATACTTCAACATATTACCAAAAAGACTGAAGTCCTCAATAGACAGAAATGCTTTTAAAAAAGAGCTCAAAATGTATTTGTTAACCCATTGTTTTTATAATGAAGATGAGTTTCTTATCCATAATACAAATTAATCACATTTTAAGCATAGTTGACTTTTTGACATAATAGTATGCACAGATTTACATTAGCAATATTAGGTCAATTTTATAAACTTGTATTCTTTATCACATGACTGATGTGGTCTTAAGAACAAATGTCTATATGTGTATAGTGTTATTTTATATTGTAATTATTTTGTATTATAAACTGACGTGGTCTATGTAACACTGTTTTTGTGTATGCTATAGGACTGAAAGAAAATAAATAAATAAATAAATAAAAATAAGACAAAGATAAAAATAAAAGCTCTTGGAGCTTTACAAAAGCTAACTGGAAAGGATAGCAATTGGAATTAGAAAAATTAATGCCCTGTATGATCAAAATAATATTACTCAGAATAAAATTAATAATAATCTTTCCCAGTTTCCGATACATACTGTCGTGAACCCGTTATCTATGATAGTGTGACTTGTGTACACAAAGAGCCAGCAGATAAAGATAGCATGCAGATAAAGGTCTGCCGAAACAAACTGAGATAAATGGAAATTTCTGGTGACATCTTGAATGATAGAGATTATTTGATTTCTTAATTGTTCCGGAACAGTCTGGAATTAACAGGTGAGGTATTTAAGAAGGTGACGACCTGCCAAGAGCCGAATCGTGAACAGATGTTGTAACAGGAGAGTTGTAAACAGATGTAATCAGAACACTGTTTGTAATTGTCATCGACACTGGTAGACCGTGTGTATGTGTCATAATACTGTTACGTGAGAATTGATAGAGTGTATTTCTACGGAAATATAGAACATTTGGAATATCTGCAACTCAGACTTTTAATTCTACGAACCCACAAAGACACAATTGGTGTCAGGAAGTGGAACATCGACAATGCATGCAGTATTGGAAAAGATTTTGCAGAAAATGAAAGAAATGAAGACGGATAACGACAACCTCGTCTCAGAACTGAAAGAAATGAAGACGGCTAACAACATCACCGGAAAGATGGAAGAAATCAAGGCCGAATTGACAACGAAGACGGAAGCTGCAAACAAAAACTTGGCTGCGACGATGACCGCGAAGATGACCGAACTGACCACGGAAATGAAAGCAGCGAACGATAGCCTGTCAACCGAAAAGAAGGCTGCGAATGAAGCCCTCGCCGCCAAGTTTGAGGAACAGTTGGCTGGCGTAAAGGAGGACGTCATAGAGATGGGCGAGCGCGTCGAAGACCTGGCGAGCCGCGTTAACGAGCTGGAGGAAAAGACTGACAGCAACACAAAGTCCCTTAACGCTATGGTGGAGGACGTCGTGGGCAGGAGGTTGAAGGATTTAAAGGTCGATGCGTCGGGACGCGACACATCTGCGCGCGTCTAACCTCCTAAATACGACGGCGCGAGAATTTTCGAAGTCTTCCGCCGCCAAATCGACGCAGTGGCCAAGCACAACAAATGGTCACCAGAGGAAGAGGCCACACAGTTAATAGCCAGCCACCAGGGAGGGACCGCAGAAGTCCTGAACGCGGTCCAGACAGCGGCGGCGCCCAAGGACATCTGGGAGGCCCTGGAGAATCGCTTTGGAAACCACCGCTTAGCCGCAGCGTACCGCAGCAAGCTGAAGTCAAAGTCGCAGCAGCCAGGGGAGACGCTACAGGAGTTCGCCCTGGCAATTGAGCAGCTGGCCAGCAAAGCCATAGTCGACCTCCAACCCAAGTTCGTGTCCCGAGAGGCTGCCTACACTTTTGTCGACGGGATACGAGATACGGAGATTCGTCAGCGCCTAATGTTCAGCGATTACAAAACCATCCACAAGGCGCTAACGGCAGCATTAAGGATGGAGGCGGCCAAGGTGACGGCTACCCCGACGTCGCGAACCAGGAGTATCCGCTACACGGGCGACCGAAGACCAGTCGAGGGACGCCGGCGAAGACCTAGTGGCCTGTGTTGGGGGTGTGGACAGCCGGGACACCTGAAGAGAGACTGCCCACACCAGGAAGAGCAGCCGGAAAACGAGTAAGGGCCGTCGTGGAGAGGGGCACGTCGGCGCCATCACCACAATCCCCTCGAGTAACACTGAGCGCCGTCAGCCTGCGTTTGGATGACAGCCTCATCGCGTACGGTTGGTTGGAGGGGAAACCGTGCCGCGTGCTCGTAGACACCGGGGCCGCCGTAACCATCATCAGATCTGACGTGGCCAAGGGTTTGCCGTCGAGAAAACCGAGCCGACCATACCAGTTAGTGACGGCATCGGGTGACACCTTACCTGTGGAGAAGGAGGCTCTACTGAAGTTGACCTTGGGACGGATTGCCGTGCGTGTGTGGGTGTTCGTCGCGAAGGTGGCTGAGGTGATACTGGGATTGGATGCCCTCAAGAGCCACGAGGCGACGGTCGACGTCGGCAGGAAGGTCCTGCGGCTTAACGGAGAAGAGATCATACTCCGGCAAACCGAAAAGCACCTTGGAATCTGCAGGGTCATCTTGAAGGAAGACGTGGTGATTCCCGCAAGAAGCGAGGTGGTGGTGACGGCGCGACTGGAAGGCCAGCGGGCGAAGAACATGATGCTGGACCAGAAGACGTCGGTGCATGGACTCTGTGTAGCCAGGACATTATTGCCGTGCCGAGAGGTGTCAGTGAGGCTGCTCAACCTGGCAGACACTGATCACGACGTCCAGGCCGGAACGGAGCTGGTGACGTGCGAGCCCATAATCAGCGTAACGGCAATCGAGAAGATACAGGAGCCGGTACCGACGCAACAAATGGGGCCCAGGCTGGAAGGGTTATTAGAGAGGGCGGCCGACCACCTGATCGCAGAACAGCTCGAGAAAGAGCGAAATTGCTGAGACCATACCAGCGCGTCTTCAGCCAAGGCGACAGCGACTACGGCCGCACGGACCGAGTGCTCCACCACGACACCGAAGACACCTGAACTTTTCGGCAATCATCTAGACGCGTTCCGCTGGTGAAACAAGCGGCGGTACGGGATATGCTAGAGGACATGAAATCCAGGGGAGTGATTAAGGAGTCTAACAGCCCTTTGTGTTCTGTGTAGTGTTTAACGCCCGCTTTTACTACATACGGCACCGCAGGCGG
The DNA here is from genome assembly GCA_030765055.1 of Mantis religiosa. Taxonomy (NCBI): domain Eukaryota; kingdom Metazoa; phylum Arthropoda; class Insecta; order Mantodea; family Mantidae; genus Mantis; species Mantis religiosa. The sequence continues at coordinate 94,778,825 of CM060947.1, read as the reverse complement.
TGACACGTGATACATGATACATGAGATGAAGATGGAGCACCGGTGGAATGAGATGGCGGGGGAAACCGGAGGTCCCGGAGAAAACCCGCCCCAACGCCGTGTTGTCCACCACAAATCTCACTTTACGGTCGCCTGGGATCGAACCCGGGCCGCCTTGGTGAGAACCAAGCGGTCTAACCACTGAGCCACGGCGTGGCCTTCCTTTGTGTTCCCCTGTAGTTTTCTGGTGACAAAGAAGAATGGCGAGCTACGCTTCTTCGTGGACTACAGGAAGCTGAACGCTGTCACCAGGAAGGACTGCTTGCCCTTTCCCCGGACTGACGACACCCTGGATATGCTAGCTAGTGCACAATGGTTCTCGACCCTGGACCTGAAGTTGGGTTACTGGCAGGTGGCTCTGGACCCGAGAGACAAGGAAAAAACCGCATTCTCGACAGGTCAAGAGCTTTGGCAGTTCACAGTTATGCCCTTTGGCCTCTACTACGCACAAGCTACCTTCCAACACCTCATGGACTCGGTAATGAGAGGATTGAGAGGATCAAAGTGTATTTCTAAGGAAATAAAGAACATTTGGAGTATCTGCAACTCTGACTTTTTAATTCTACGAACCCACAGTCACAATACTGAAAAAAAAATTTACATCCCTAAAGGAAAAGTTAAACTTATAAACCCTTTTGGCCTAAAGATTTAGAGAACTTAAAAACTGAATGTGAATTGGCTAGAAAGTTAGCTGAACTTAACTAAGATGTTGTAAGTATCCTCAACTGGAAAATTAAAACATGAGGCTGTCAACTGCCACATCTTATCAGTGTCACAAGTGTGCTAGTACTTCATCCCACAGTAGTTCTTTTACATCCCAGTAAGTCTACTAGTATTGGGTCTGTTGCTTTTAAGCACACTTAAGAAATCTGAGCAGGTTTGACCTGCAGCCCTAGGATATGTGCCTACCAACTGAGCCACCCAGAATGGCATTGGGCTATCAAAGCATTACATAATATTTTTGGAGAAAATATTTTAGAATTTATAACATAATATGATGATGATTTTCTCTTATAAAATGTTTCTTGACTCAGACTTAAAACACACAGTTTTGTATAAAATTAAAAATAAATAAGCATCTTAAACAGTGCAACATTTAAGAAAAACTTGGGTGAGAATATGCTAGGTAAGAGCCCAGGCTGATGTATAGTCATTCTTTGCATTTTACTAATTATAAAGAAACATGTAAATTAATATTCTTCCACATTGTTAATTCAAAACAATTCTTGGCAGTTTTAAAAGTTTTATTTCTGTGCCGATGTTATGATTATGTAATTAAAACTTATTAGTTATGGTTGATTTTTATGAATATTTGGATTTAATATTTTTCAAGTGTTCCTTGAATCTTGTTATTTGTATATTTTTTTGACAATCTTCCAATTTACATGATACATTCTCAATAAATGTTATTGACTGAGTAGATTGATTTCTCATACAGCTTAGAAATGAAGTGTAACAAGCAAAGAAACTAAAAGGATCACACATTAAAATAAATGTCATATAAATAATTATTTTATGTATGAGCAGAGGAAAATTATGAGGCAAATTAACCAAAGAGGACAGAAGGATAATCACGGAAGAAGGGCATACCTCCATAGCTTCATGCTGTGCACAGATGATGAAACAGAAATGGAAGCACATAGAAGAGAAGATAACAGACCGTATGGATGTTGTGCAATGAACTTTGAGGTGCCAAAAGTGGATAGGGCAGCAAAAATCATTATACTATACTAAGAAGCACATGATCAGCAAAAATGGGAAAGCCAATTGAGAGGGAGGCTAGGATAGAAGAAAAGAAATATGGTGGTGCAGTGAGGTAGGGAGGAAATTGGGTCAGTGTAAGTGTTCAGTGGAGGAAGTAAGGAGGATGATTCCTAAGATGACATGTGAAAAAATCTGGATCAAGATATAGCATTTATGCAGACAGAAGATCAGGGACAAAGTATATGCTTAAAAGAACAAAGAGAAAAATGAAAAAAACAGAAAGGGAAGGAAGAAAATGATGTGCTATGACATGAAGCTAGGCCTAGAAAATGGTTAGAAAAGACAAAGGAGAGGAAGAAATGAGGAAAGGGGAAAGGATAAAGGCAATTAGAAATGAAGGAAATAGAACTAATCTAAATCAGGAAAAGGTGAATATTAGAAAACAAAGGAAAAAAGAAACAAATGAAAATCAAATTAGGAAGAGGTAGAAGTTAAAAGCAAAGTAAGATATAAAAAAAGTGATAAAAGCAGGTAGGTCTGAAATATGGGAGGATATTTAGCAGGGAGGGTAAAGAAGATAAAGATAAGGGGAAATTTGGAAAAAAAAAAAAAAAAAAGGATAAGGGAGTAAACCTTGAATACAGAGAGAAATAGAATAAAAAAAGTAACTAGCAATTATCTACCAAATATGTAAATGTTAATGACAGTAATCAGCTGCCCATTGACAATAGGACAATAAGGAATAGGATTCAAGTTCACGGATCCACAAATATAAAATGTATATTTAGTATGCATTAAACAAAAAAAATTCAATTCCAATTCTAATAATATTTTTGTGGAGACAATTTAATATTGTAATCCTTAAAAACATTGGTGAGCTTGATCATTTTAAAATGGGATACACATTTACAGAACTTTTCTTCTTGATCTCTCATTTAATTTACTTTGCATCACCGATTATTTCATATATTTTGTATTTGTTTGTCATTTTAGTTACCAAGGTTTATTTAAAACCATTCAATTTCACAAAAGTTTAAATATGTATTACAATTCTTTGTTATATTCAAATGAGTGTGTGTGGTGCTAATAATTCTGTGAATTAAATAATTTTTGTAATCTTGTTTTCTTAACCTTTGCCATAAAGATCATACTTTCTGCATTGGCAAATATACGAAAGATTCAATAAACCATTTGATTAACTCAACAACTATGTTTGTACCAATTGAGCTAATGTTAAATATAAAACCAAAGCCATTCATAATAATTACTCTTACGGCTCTAACTATGCAGAAAGTATTAAATGAAGAAGAAAAGCACCATTTTGCCTTTAGAAAAATGCAAAAGAAAGCAGAAAAAAAAAATTAAATACATTGTAAAAAAAACGAATATTAAAATGGAGAACAAAGTTTTATTATGAAAATATAACATTTCTAGAGCATCTATAACAAGAAATTGTAAAATGCAGTTAATGTATACAGATCATTAATAACAAAAGAGTTAGAACATACTTATGCATTACAATACCCATAAGAAAAAATATTAGAGAGCAAATTTTAAAACCATACAAAGAAGCAAACATCAGTGGCACAAAAAGATTGCACTAAACAATTTCAAACAAAATACTAATACTGTGAAATATGATAAACCTTAAGCAATTGTAAGTCAAAATAAATTATAATAATTTGGAGGGAAATGTTTTTATTTTAAATTTTAAATGCTAAAAGAATACCAAAAATGCAAAAATTTCCAGAGGCGGCACTTAAAGTGGATTACTTTACTACATATTTCTTTTATGGATGCCAATGCACTGTATTTTTTATTTATTTATTTATTTTCAGTCCTATAGTATACAAAAAACAGTGTTACATAGACCACTTTAGTTTATAATTCAAAATAATTACAATATAAAATAACACTATACACGTACAGACAATTGTTCTTAAAACCATATCAGTCATGTGATAAAGATTACAAGTTTATAATATTAACCTAAATATTGCTAATGAAAATCTGTGCATACTATTATGTCAAAAACTCAACTATGCTTAAAATGTCATTAATTTCCATTATGGATAAGAAGCTCATCTTCATGATAAAAACAATGGGTTAACACATACATTCCGTTGTTTAAGGACTATGATACAATGAAGCACAAAATAAATACAATTTTGAGTCGAACTAATACTCAATGCTCCATTTATTGCTAGTATTTACCTAGTATTACTAGTAAATACTAGCAATAAATGGAGCATTGAGTATTAGTTCGACTCAAAATTGTATTAACAAATACATTTTGAGCTCTTTTGTAAAAGTATTTCTGTCTATCGATGACTTCAGTCTTTTTGGTAATATGTTGAACTACTTTGATCCAGCATAAATAATATTTTCATTTGCAAACTGGCCCCTATATGATTGAAGAAAAAAGTATTTGTAAATTTAAATGATTTTAAAACTATTACACAATGATATTTATAATTTATATAACTGGTATTAACTGTATAACTGTTAATTTTATGCGTAATGAATCACTTATGTTGGTACCATATTAGGAAGGTTTTACTGAATTTACATTGTGCTTTAATCCAAATTAAATTGCATAACCATCTTTAACAAACAAATAATATGATACAGAATGCACATACTGTATTTATGCAAATCTACTGCACACCTTTTTTGAGAAAATGTAGTACTTTAAATCATGGCATGCATTAGATTCGAATGTTGATTCGAGTGAAAATCCATTCCGTAGAATGTCAGTAACTTCAATGTTTTTTTTATTTATTACATCACAGTGGATTGCTGGAGTTCACTTATCCTTAGCCTATTACTGAGCATTGGTTTGATATACCGCAGAACTACACTATTATTCAGAAAGAGAAAAAGGAAGCATTTTAGTTACAATATGCAGGGCGAACAGAGAAGAACATCATACAATACTTCTTTAAAGCATAAGGTAATTCTTTATGCTGAAAAAAATGGTATTAGAAAGGCAGGAAGGGAGTTCAATGTATCAGAGAATAAAGTTTACTTGTGGCAAAAACAGAAATCGGCATTATTTGCTACTAAAGCTAGTAGGAAGAAATTTATGGGTCCTCACAAAGGAAGACATCCTGAAGTTGATGACAAAGTGTTGGAATTTGTGCAAAAAAAAAAAAAAAAAAGAGGAAGAATAGGCTACCTGTGACTACTAACACTACACGTAAGAAAGCTAAAGAAAAGGCTGAAGTTCTTGGTATTCCAAAACAAGAAACAAGAGTTTAAGGCTAGCGTGGATGGGTGGAACGTTCCATGAAGTGGACTGGTTTATCTCTAAGATGCTGTATAATAATGTGCCAGAAGCTTCCTGCAGATTTTGAGGATGACGTGCTCTGGAATGACAAGGATGACAGAGAGAGAGGAAATGAACCTGTTTCTGATATGGACACGTCCACTTTCGAGGATTCCAGTGATAAGAGCATCAATGAATAATGATGATTCAGGCTCGTAATCTATGGTATTGTATTAATCTCAAATCATTTTGAATGTCTACTTTCCTTATTTCATGTTCACGAATTGTCTACCTTAACAATGTGTCACCTAACAATAGGGCACTTTCAATTCTATAATCTGATGGTTTCTGTATATAAAAAATTAATTGTTGCATAAAATAAATTTATTTGAAATACCTAATATTCTGTCACTGATGCACATTACATTCGATATGAACCCTTATTTCATAATTTTAAGTTTCAAATACAGGTGTACATTAGATTTGAGTAAGTAAGTAAGTTTTATTCACCGTAGGAATATACAATATTTATGTATATGTTTTTCTTTTATTAAATCTTGGCAAATCAAAGTTGAACAAAATTACTCCTCTACACTAGGACAACATAATGAAGAATCAATAGTTATACAAAATTTTTACCACTTCTCTCTAAAACTTAGTTGGAGATAGTCATGTGGTGACACCCTAAGCAAAGATTTTGTTGCACAGATGAACTTTAGTACAGTGTATATAGTACTGGAAATAAACCAAAAAATTAGCAAACTTTCTAATAAAATATCTTCACTGTGTATCACTAAAATCTTTAGTTTAATTGGATTTGCTGCTTATGCACATAAATGCAACCAAACAACATGTGCTAAGATTATTTTCGTTTGCATTTGTAATTTTTTCAGATGTCTGATTTTTAAATTAGAATGAAAAGGAAGCATATATTTCAAAATACTTCTTTTGGAGACATGTTCTGACCAATCACAGAGTTGGTAATTGATATGGAAACTGAGGTCATTAAGCTATGAACTTACAAATGGGCAGTCCATAATTCAAATCTTACCAAGAAGATCCTCCCTAAGGATTTTCTAAGTTTCTTCAATCCTCATAATTAACAAATCTCCAGGTATCCTAAACTTAGTCTGGAATTGATGGAAATTAATCGTTCCTTCACACTAACCGTGTAAAGGAAGGAACGACTCTATCTATCCAAAACGTTAGTCTGGAATTACTAAAATTAAGCAAATGAGTCAACCTTGTATACACTTTTCTCCACTTACAACATTTTTAATGAAGACTAGTTTCTGGGAACTTCTTTCCTATCCTTAGTCCTGTGGTTGAGTGATGATGCAACCGATGTCTGCATCTGGCTTGGTGTCTTGCTACCATCTGATTCTCTAGTAAGTTTGATGACGTCACCTACGGCGGTAATTTCAAATTTCATTAAGAGGTTCTGTTTCTTCGTAATAAATATGTTTCCCCAAATCTGCTGTTCTAGAGGTTTCTTTGCCTGTTTGATCAATTCTATTTCTTGCTTTATGTTGTGATTCTCAGACCAAAAGTGATGTCTTGTCCATGTGTTTGAATTTAATATTTCTGAAGTGTTCTTTCATTCTTGTTCCTAGATTCCTTTAAGTCTTCCCAATGTATATCATGTCGCAATCCAGGCAGCTCATTTGGTAAATGCCTTATAATTGAGTTTTGGGTGTGCTAGTTTTTAGAGGGTATTTTAGTAAGTTGCGGATGTTGTGTTTGTTCTGAGGGGCTAATTTTATGTCGAAGTTCTTAAATATCTTTTCAAATTTTTTGAAGTATTTTGGATGAAATGTAAATTTGCAATATCTATACAAATTTAATAATTTGTAACATAAAACTTCACTGTTCCTAAAAGAAAATGATGAACATTTTCTTATTAATAAGAAAATTTTCATTTTCTTTTAAAATAAGTGAAGTTTTATGTTACAAATTAATATATTTGTATAGTATTTGTTGCTTCTCTGTAGCTACCTTCATATTTTACGTATTTATTACTATATCTGATGAACTGAGATAGGGAAGAAGTTCCCAGAAACTAATCTTCATTAAAAAACTTGTAAGCGGACAAAAGTGTATTCACGGTTGACTCATTTGCCTAATTTTAGTAACAATGGCACTCCACTTTCTGAAATACTTCTTTTTATTCTATATATGTTAGTCTGGAATGTTTCCTTCCTAATCTGCTTTTCCAATTATAATTTACTTTTATGTATCACAAACCTATGATGCTGTGTGCAATAAAAATGAGAGTTAACTGTTACATATTTTTTCATTATTGGAATCTCAATTTGTAAAACATGCTCTGATTTAATTTGAAAAGCTAAGTTGAAATTAACACAGCGAAGTAATGTAATAAATAAAATTATACTTTAGTTGACTGAGACACTCTGTACTTACTACCACAAATTTTATTTTAACATGTTTCACCTCCACTTGAAGGCATTATCAAGAAATAGTCAAGAAAGAGTTGACAATTTCTTGATAATGCATACAAGTGGACAAGAAATGCGTTAAAAATACATTTGTGGATGTGAAATACAGAGTGTCTCAGTCAACTAAAGTATAATTTTAATTATGCTCAAATTTTCTCAACTTTTCACTTCTTAAATAGCTATACAGAAAAACTCTTAAAAGAGCCATATTCAATCAGATAGTCAACTTGAAAAATTCAACGCCATGGCTGGGATTTGAACCGGATCTCCTGGTTTCCCTCCAGTCGCTCTTACCCATTGAGCTACCATGGCCAACATGCCATCCTGAAATTATAATTTTAATTCAATTTTAATTTAATAGTTTATTGGCTCTTACCCATTGAGCTACCATGGCCAACATACCGTCCTGAAATTTTAATTTTAATTTAATAGTTTATTGGCCATGGTGGCTCAATGGGTAAGAGCGAAAGAACAGAAACCAGGAGATCCATGGTTTAAATCCCGGCCATAACATTGAATTTTTCAGGTTGACTATCTACCCAAACCTTAGCCTATATATGGCTGGTGTGAAGAAATTATTAATTTCCATCAATAAACTTAAATAATAAGAGTTTAATGATGAAGCCTGGCATTCAGGTACTTACAATAGGAAGTCGCCACAAATGGTGTATCTCCAATACGAGAGCCCCTAGTGGTTTACCAGGAAAATATATGAGCCAATTGGAGAACTGAATGTCAGGACGGCACATTGGCCATGGTAGCTCAATGTGTAAGAGCCACTGAACGAAAACCAGGTGATCCGTGGTTCAAATCCCGGCCATGGCATTGAATTTTTCAGGTTGACTGTCTATCCAAAACCTTAGTCTATATATGGCTAGTGTGAAGAAGTGATTAATTTCCATATTCAAATTTAACCAATTTTTTTTATTATGTGATTTCAGTAAATTAAGTATAACCTGTATTGACTTCAGTATCTGAAGCATTTCACTATCACGTTTCTCTTCATTAATATACTCTGCAACATCTACCATGGCCTCTTTGGCTTGGAGTAACCCTTGGTAATCTTCATGATTCTGTAATAAAGAACAACTCATTTAAGGAGAGTTACGAGAATAATTATTTATTGACAGCATTAATTATAAGGAAAACAAAGTTGTCACAAGCTTAAATCAAATTTATTTTGATGTACAAGTCAAACAAATTCCACTTCTTACTTCATTAGCTGTATGTTCAATTGTTTCTTGATGATAGTGTGGTCTCTACATTGGTTTCTGAATGAAACTGAAAAGCAGTGTCATTAACTTCGGGGTTTCAAAAGTTTATATGAGAAGATTTGTAATTTTAAGGCAGATCTTCTCCAGTACAGTCAAGAGGAGAAAATATTATATATGTAGGGATAGGGGCTAATTAAAAGATATGCTTATTACAAAATTGGTAAGGAAAACATATATAGTTATTCAATTCACTCTTCAGTGAGTATATAAGATCCCTTATAAAATAGGGAGGTAGAAAATAATGTAATAAATTTGATATAAATTACATTTGTGTATCTCACAATTTTTATACAAAAACTCTAATGTTCCCTACAAATGTTCTAGTTATTTTGTATCTATTGTATTGGCTGTCATGCTTTCATGCTGATAAGTGACCAACTTACTTTTGGTAAGTTTGCTGCACACTTTACAAAGAAAAATGTTATTTCCAGATTTAACATTCAATGTAAGAAGAAAATATGAAAATGGTCAACAAAAAAAGATGAATCAGGCAATAGTATGTGCAGATATATCTTATAGTAATTAATGCCAGTGAAGATATCCTGGACACAGGTAGTTTTTTCATGGCTGTGTCATCTGTATGGAGAGAGAGCCTATTGCAGGCCTTCAAATGCATCAGACTTACCAAAATAATAAACAGAAAGAAGTCATGTTTGTTTGGAAGTCATGTTTGGAGGAATTTGGTAACAGTGACGCCAAAATTAGTCGTAAAAGCTATTTGTAGCCGGTTTATTGACACTCGTCACTTTTCTTATATTATTGAGGGAAGTCCTTTAAAACTAGTCCCTCAATAATATAAGAAAAGTAAGTGACAAGTGTCAATAAACCGACTACAAATAATTTTTATGAGAAAGGAGTCACTTTTGCAGTATAATTAATTAGAAGATTTATCTCATTATTGTTAACCAAATAGCAAAATGACTTTTAACATTTATGAGAATGCATACATTTGTAACAAAAAGGTCCAATAAATCTGGGATAAGTAGACTTACACCTGTTTGAGTAATAAGCAAGAAAATGGTATTGAATGAAACTGAAACTTCCGAATATGAAAAAGACAGAAAAACAATATTAGTTTACATATACATATATATGAATGGAGATCTTAGAAAATGAATATGTAAGAGAACTATCAATTCCAATCAAGTTAAGATTTAAGATTATGTGTTAGTACGTTTAGATGTAAATGAAAAAGTTATTTATAAATATGTATTGTGCAGAAAGCATATCCTGTAAGTGAAGAGTGTGATATAATGTATTTGTATTTGCATCTGCATATATTTGCATTAATACTGTATAATAAAAGCTTACAATGTCTCCAAAAATGTTATGTCATAAGCCCATAATGTCCAATATAATGCATAATTTTACATATTTGGTTGTTCCACTCTTACTGGTATGGTTTTTCAAGTATTTATACACTTTCTCATTCTCTCAAACTACTATTGAAAACACTCCTACCAGTCATTATCATGTAGGTGTAAAAGCACTGCAATACCTTCTTCAGGGCTTGAAAACTTCTTTCCATACATATCATTTTTCACTGCGGCAAACAAACAGAAGTCACTTGAAGCTAAATATGGACTGCATGGGGAATGAGTCATCAATTTCACTCTGTAGACTTAAAAACTAGATTGTTGATTTCTGTGTGCACAGAGACATTACTATGGTGGAGCAGAATTCCCTGTCCTTGGAGAAATTTAATATCCTCCACAAAGCAGTGGTAAGCACTGTTGTGTATCAGTGTGCAGTAGGTGTACTTTCTTCCACAAGAGGAATGGTAGCCACATGAACAAGATTTAGAGAAGAAAGGACCGTCATTTTCTTCCTGACACTGCACAGTCTCTCTACTTTTATTGGAAGATCCACACAGCCGACTGATGCTTAGTCTCAGATCCAAGTTTCATCACATCTGACCATTATTAAATTTTAGATGAGTCGCATTTTTTAACACATCTGCTTCACTTTCGTACCTATTTTGAGGACATGTTTCGCAAATCTTCGCTTGCATCTACGGCTCTTGTGCGACTGACGCTAGATCCAGCGGTGTGGGTAATTCTGGGGTTGTTGCTGCCATCTGTTGATTTAGTGATGAACTGAAATGTGGGATTCTCTTCTAGCGGGATTTCAAAGTTCATTAGTTGGTTTTTATGTTTTTCTATGTATATCCTCTCCCATATGACGAGTTCACTATGTTTTTGTACGTATTTTAGTAATTCTGTGCTATCTTCAATTTCATGATTTTCAGACCAGAAATGAGCTGCTATTGCGGACTTATCAATATTTTTGTATCTTAAGTGCCTGAAGTGTTCTTTCTTTCTAGTGCCTATGTTCCTTTTTGTCCTTCCTATGTAAATTTTTTCACAGTCTTTACACTTAATTTTGTAAATGCCTGACTTTTCCTCTGGTTTTATCTTATCACTATTATTACTGTGAAGTAGGTTTTTAATGTTGTAATTGTTTTTTGGTGCCAATGTTATATTGTATTTCTTGAATATTTTTTGGAACTTTTTTGTGGCCCAGGGGTGGTAAGTAAATTTAGCAAATCTAGTTTCTTGTTTTAATGGTGTGAGAGCTGTGATCTGTTTTAATTTCTTTTGAAGTTTGAATAATTTTAGTTTTTTATCTACAAGGTTTCTTCCATATCCATTTTTAATTGCAGTTTTTAAGATTTGATGGTATTCGTTTTGATATTCTTGCTGGCTGAGAGGTAGATGTACTAATCTGTGTGTCAGACTGTTGATGGTTGCATGTTTGTGTGGAATTGGGTTGAAACTATTTGCTTTGATGTAATTATCTGTGTGTGTTGCTTTTCTATGAATGCCAAATTCTAGTTTTTCATTGCCTTTTTTGATTTTAAGGTCTAAAAAAGGTAGAGTACAGTCCTCTTCAGTTTCTACTGTGAATTGTATGCTGGGTTCTTGCAGGTTGAGTAGTTTCAAAGCATCATCTATTAGTTTGTAGGGCACTATTGCAAAGATGTCGTCTACGTATCTGTACCATGTTTTAAACATATGAGGGAAGGCTTTAGTAATATGTGTTTCGAAAAAGCTCATGTATAGATTGGCCAAAAATGGTGATAGCGGGCTTCCCATAGCACAGTAATAATACTGATAAGATAAAACCAGAGGAAAAGTCAGGCATTTACAAAATTAAGTGTAAAGACTGTGAAAAAATTTACATAGGAAGGACAAAAAGGAACATAGGCACTAGAAAGAAAGAACACTTCAGGCACTTAAGATACAAAAATATTGATAAGTCCGCAATAGCAGCTCATTTCTGGTCTGAAAATCATGAAATTGAAGATAGCACAGAATTACTAAAATACGTACAAAAACATAGTGAACTCGTCATATGGGAGAGGATATACATAGAAAAACATAAAAACCAACTAATGAACTTTGAAATCCCGCTAGAAGAGAATCCCACATTTCAGTTCATCACTAAATCAACAGATGGCAGCAACAACCCCAGAATTACCCACACCGCTGGATCTAGCGTCAGTCGCACAAGAGCCGTAGATGCAAGCGAAGATTTCCGAAACATGTCCTCAAAATAGGTACGAAAGTGAAGCAGATGTGTTAAAAAATGCGACTCATCTAAAATTTAATAATTTTTCGCTTCACTGTGGTGTTCCAATACAGTTGAATCTCGATATTTGTAGTCGGTTTTTCCCATTATGTCACATGTACTATATGTAGTTGGTTTTATCAATTATTTGGTTGTCCCTGTTACTAAATTCCTCCATACTTTTGAAATTACACCATGTTTTTGCCTGTATACTGAAATTTAGTTACCCAATTCATTTTAGAATGCAGTTTATACCACCATTGGTTTTTTCAGCTCCATTAGTTCTTGTAACATCATAATATCTCAAAATGATAGCAACTTCAACTTAGCAATTTTTGTGTATTGGATAAAGCATAATTATAAATACTTAAAAGTCCCTTGACAATTTATTCCGATTTGAGCATTTGTGATGTAACACGATATAACTTTTAGGAAAAATTATGGAAATGCATGATTTTAGTTACTTTTGTAACAGTTTGTTTTCAAACAACAAGAATACAGTACTCCAAGATATAGCCCAATCACAGCAATTACTGGAACTACAACCCGTTTAACATAGTAAAAATAGAAATAAGCCCTCTGAAAATTAATTGTTCTTCCACACTAGACTTGTGTAGAACAAGGTTCAGAAAGATAGAGCCTTCTGTTGTTCTAGTCCTCCTTCCTTGAGCTTAAATCAACCCGTGCACACCTGTTAAAAGATTTATTTAAATCAACTTTTTCTCTTTTATTTCAGCATGATGAATATGTAATCTGTAACAACCTTTTAATTTTGAGACTATAATCATGCAATAAACATGCTGCACACCAAATGACCACAAATGTGGACTACAATCTAGAGAAACAACTCTATTATTGTACTGGACTACTGGTCTACTGCCAAAGAGTAGAGGTAAGGAAAGAAGGAAGTCTCTTACTCGCCTCAGCAGCATATATGGTAGTGTGTCTGCCTCACATTCAGGAGGTCCCGTGTTCGAATCTCAGTCAGGGTGATTTATCTGGATAAGGTATTTTTCTGGGTTTTCACTTATCCTGAAAGACGAATGTCGGGTAACTTTAAGCTCTATTGATCCTGGGCTTATTTGAGCATATTTTACCCATTTCATTCGTCTGATATGACTAACTGTTGATGGACATAAATTAAAAAAAAGGAAGGTCTCTTGTTCAAAATAATACAAGTAAGTGAAGTTTAGTGTTGGTTATATGTGTTTGGAGGAATTTAGTAACAGTGACGTCAAAATTAATCTCAGAAACTATTTGTAGTTGGTTTATTAATACTCGTCACTTACTTGTTTATATTTATGAGAGACTAGTTTCAAAGGCAATCGGCTCCACTTTCAATCTCTTTCGAACTGGCATCTGTTGTTGCTCTCTCTTTGGTGGTGGAACTATGAAACTTCTTTGTCAAATTATCTACTGGTGGGATTTCAAAGTTCATTACGCGATCCTTATTTTTCCATATGAATATGTTCTCCCATGTTGTCAATTTATTTTGGTTTATCACTCCTTTCAATAATTTTGGATATGGATCAATGTCATGGTTTTCATTCCAAAAATGAAATGCTACTGCTGACTTAACTTCTTGTTTCAATCTGATGTTTCTAAAGTGCTCTTTGACTCTGGTTTTTAGATTTCTTTTAGTTTGACCTATGTAGCATTTTTCACAATTCTTGCAACTTATCTGGTATATTCCGGATCTGTTAACTGATGGGATTTCATCTTTTGTTTTTGAATTTAACAATTTTAAAATTGAGTGTCTATTAGTAGGTGCCAAGGTGATATTTTGTTCCTTGAAGATCTTTTTAAATTTATTAAATGTTTTTGGGTGATATGTGAATGAACTGAATATGATGTTGCTTTCTTTTTCTTTTGTAAATGTGATTGCTTCCTTAATGGTTTTCTTTAGTTTAGCTTTTCTAATTTTCTTCAACACCAAACTTTTGTTGTATCCATTTTCTTCTGCTATGTGTAGTATTGCTTTTTGTTCTTTGAAATATTCTTCTTTTTCCATGGGTATGTTGACTAGTCTGTGTGTAAGGCTGTTTATTATTGCATGTTTATGTGTAATTGGGTTGTGGCTATTATTTTTTATGTAAATTTCTTAATGTGTTGGTTTCCTGTAAATTACAAATTTTATTTTTGTGTCATTCCTGATGATATTTAGATCCAAGAAAGAGAGTTGTCCATTGGTTTCCTTTTCTATAGTGAATTTTATACTCCTTTCTTGCAGATTGAGTAATTTTAATGCATCTTCTAAATGTTTATTCGGTACAATTGCAAAGATGTCGTCAACATATCTATACCAAACTTTGAAGATCAATGGGAAGGACTTTTTGATTTGTGTTTCAAATGCACTCATAAATAAGTTAGCCAAAAAAGGTGAAAGTGGATTGCCCATTGATAACCCTAATTTCTGCTTGTAGTGTTTTCCATTAAAGCTGAAGAAGTTTTGCTCAATGCATATTTTTGTTAGAAAAATGTATTCTTCTGCTTCTATTGCTTCCATTTCTATTATAGTTAGCCACTTTTTTTAATACAGTCTGTAATTTTTCTGTTGGTATGCTTGGATCTAAATATCATCAGGAATGACACAAAAATAAATTTGGAATTTACAGGAAACCAACACATTAAGAAAATTACATAAAAAATAGTAGCCACAACCCAATTACACATAAACATGCAATAATAAACAGCCTTACACACAGGCTAGTCAACATACCCATGGAAAAAGAAGAATATTTCAAAGAACAAAAAGCAATACTACACATAGCAGAAGAAAATGGATACAACAAAAGTTTGGTGTTGAAGAAAATTAGAAAAGCTAAACTAAAGAAAACCATTAAGGAAGCAATCACATTTACAAAAGAAAAAGAAAGCAACATCATATTCAGTTCATTCACATATCACCCAAAAACATTTAATAAATTTAAAAAGATCTTCAAGGAAAAAATTATCACCTTGGCACCTACTAATAGTCACTCAATTTTAAAATTGTTAAATTCAAAAACAAAAGATGAAATCCCATCAGTTAACAGATCCGGAATATACCAGATAAGTTGCAAGAATTGTGAAAAATGCTACATAGGTCAAACTAAAAGAAATCTAAAAACCAGAGTCAAAGAGCACTTTAGAAACATCAGATTGAAACAAGAAAATAAGTCAGCAGTAGCATTTCACTTTTGGAATGAAAATCATGACATTGATCCAAATCCAAAATTATTAAAAGGAGTGATAAACCAAAATAAATTGACAACATGGGAGAACATATTCATATGGAAAAATAAGGATCGCGTAATGAACTTTGAAATCCCACCAGTAGATAATTTGACAAAGAAGTTCATAGTTCCACCACCAGAGAGAGAGAGAGAGAGAGAGAGAGAGAGAGAGAGAGAGAGCAGACAACAGATGCCAGTTGGAAAGAGATTGAAAATGGAGGCAAATGCCTTTGAGTGAGTGAGTGAGTGAGTGAGTGAGTGAGTGAGTGAGTGAGTGAGTGAGTGAGTGAGTGAGTGAGTGAGTGAGTGAGTGAGTGAGTGAGTGAGTGAGTGAGTGAGTGAGTGTGTGGTGTTTTAGGGCCCGTCGACAACAAGGTCATTTGGGCCCGTGAATGCCTTTGAAACTAGTCTCTCATAAATATAAACAAGTAAGCGACGAGTATTAATAAACCAACTACAAATAGTTTCTGAGTTTAGTGTTGGTATTTCAATTTCTTTTCAAATAAAAAATAAGTACATAAAAATAAAATTTGAAAAAAGAAAAAAGCTGAAAGGTATTCATTCATACAAATATGAAGACTGGTTTGTGTTGCCACATACAAAATCAAACCACCTGTTAATCTGTAATACTATCAACTGTCATGTTAAAATTATATACAAATGAAATAAAACTTACTGGCTGAGTCTCACTAATCAGTTTCTCCAACAGAATATGATATTTCAATATCCTTTGCATTGGCACTGACAGCACATCACAGAGAGTAAACTTCCCTTTATTAGCAGCCTCTTGGCATCTCTAAAAGATACAAAATAACAAAACTAGGCATATGATACATCAATTAATATGAAATTTAATAAACACACATAAAACAAACACAGCAAAAGTAAGAAATTAATGCACTTTACTAATGACTGCCATAATTAACTGCTTATTTCTAATAAATAATCTTTGGTAAGCAACATGCAGTCAATAAAATATGAGGGGGTGACAAAAAATAACCGGAATTTTGTTTTGCTGGAAAATACTCTCAACCTATAAAACCTTTTTAAACCACTTCGAACTGTAAAAACACTTAAGCTCCACTTACATTTAAAATTAGGACATGTTTCAAGGACCCTGCGTCCTCATCATCAGCTGATGTTCGACTAGTTCTTCAGATGACCGCTTCCCTCTTCTGGCACTGTTCATTGAGTTGAAGGACGTCATCTACTATTGGTATTTCAAAGTTCATGGCTCTCTTTTTATTCTTCAAAATGTATATATTTTCACAAACTGTTAATTTCCAATACTTTTTTGCATGATTGAGAGCATGGGTCTTAAAATGAATAACAAAGACCTGTAGTACTAAGAAGAACATCTTCACAGTATATTAGAAAACATTGACAGAGTATATGTGTTTGGAGGAATTTAGTAACTACAAATAGTTTCTAAGATTGACAGAGTACTTATTGAAGCTGGACCTCCAAGACAGTACGATATCTGTTTCCTTACATCTGACTTTGCTTGCACAGCAATTGATAATTTGTTTCATTTTATTTACAATGCTTTTTAATAGATGATAATACAGTGCTGATAAAAGGAAATGTTTGATGAATGCCTGAAAACTACTATGCACTTAAGATTGAAAAACCAGAATGGATTTCTGAAGCAAATGCTACAATATGTAGCTTGCAGCTTTTACAGCGTATTAGCTTGCAGCTTTTACAGCGTATTTAAATCATGATGATTGCACTAAAACATCTTTAATCCATTACGTTGTATATAAAAAATCAGCAGATGGACAAAAGATGATATACAGGCCTAATAAAACCTGACATATTGTTTTCAAGCAAAATATCTCTGTTTTCAAATGCAATCATTTGGTTTTTAAACAACTATCATGTTTAAATACTGAATGAAATACATACATAATTATCTACTAAAGAATTCCCATTCCATTCCATAACCAAGCCAGTTGTAACTCTTACCATTTCAAAATGACCAATCTAGCAAGAAGACCATATGCAAGCTGTCTGCTGAAAATCTAGATATATGCTGCGAAGATATCTGACTTGTAGAAATACCCTTTAGAGGTGCAGCCATTGTGATAATATCGAGTAATAATAAAAAAGCTATGAATATGGTATCTAGCAAAATTTGAAAACCAAATTCAAGATAATTTACAGGTGTTTTTCAAGAGATATGCAAACTTATAAACAATACTGGCAAGATTTGATGATGGTAAATGAAAGTAATCTAATTATACAAATATATCAATTTGTAACAAAAATTGGTGGTATGGAAATGATTTGTCTTTACAAATTCTGTCTACTTACATATAGTAGTGATTATTCCCTTACAAATAATTCACAATTACATCAATATTACTGCCTAAAAGATCTTCTGTTGTTAATGGAATTGTGTTTAATAATGTGTTCTTTAAAGCTTTTTTAAATTTATTGTTGCATAAAGCTTTTACCTCATATGGCAATTTATTACATCAGCAATAAGTAATAAATAATTATGTGAGTTAAAGTTTAAACTCTAAGGCGTAATAATTTAGGTGTAGGAAATGAAATGTGTAGTGTTTAACGCCCGCTTTTACTACATACGGCACTGCAGGCGATGACACTGATGATACATGAAATGAAGATGGAGCACCGGTGGAATGAGATGGCGGGGGAAACCGGAGATCCCGGAGAAAACCCGCCCCAGCGCCGTGTTGTCCACCACAAATCTCACTTTGCGGTCGCCTGGGATCGAACCCGGGCCACCTTGGTGAGAGCCAAGCGGTCTAACCACTGAGCCACGGCGTGGCCGCTTTAGTTGTAGGTTTTATTGTTTCTGGTATTATGTGTATTCCTATCTAAATTAAATGCAAATAATGACTTATTTCTACATATTAATATACTTCATAAATGCACTGCTGGGAATTGGCGATATATTGACCTCCTGAAATGATTTGCTCTCTGTCCTTAGGGGAGCTTTAATTATTATGTTTATTGTTCACTTTTGTAATAATAATAATAAGTAGTAGGTAGTTGGTAGTAGTTGGTAGTAGTTGGTAGTAGTTGGTAGTAGTTGGTAGTAGTTGGTAGTAGTTGGTAGTAGTTGGTAGTAGTTGGTAGTAGTTGGTAGTAGTTGGTAGTAGTTGGTAGTAGTTGGTAGTAGTTGGTAGTAGTTGGTAGTAGTTGGTAGTAGTTGGTAGTAGTTGGTAGTAGTTGGTAGTAGTTGGTAGTAGTTGGTAGTAGTTGGTAGTAGTTGGTAGTAGTTGGTAGTAGTTGGTAGTAGTTGGTAGTAGTTGGTAGTGGTAGTGGTAGTGGTAGTGGTAGTGGTAGTGGTAGTGGTAGTGGTAGTGGTAGTGGTAGTGGTAGTAGTAGTAGTAGTAGTAGTAGTAGTAGTAGTAGTAGTAGTAGTAGTAGTAGTAGTAGTAGTAGTAGTAGTAGTAGTAGTAGTAGTAGTAGTAGTAGTAGTAGTAGTAGTAGTAGTAGTAGTAGTAGTAGTAGTAGTAGTAGTAGTAGTAGTAGTAGTAGTAGTAGTAGTAGTAGTAGTAGTAGTAGTAGTAGTAGTAGTAGTAGTAGTAGTAGTAGTAGTAGTAGTAGTAGTAGTAGTAGTAGTAGTAGTAGTAGTAGTAGTAGTAGTAGTAGTAGTAGTAGTAGTAGTAGTAGTAGTAGTAGTAGTAGTAGTAGTAGTAGTAGTAGTAGTAGTAGTAGTAGTAGTAGTAGTAGTAGTAGTAGTAGTAGTAGTAGTAGTAGTAGTAGTAGTAGTAGTAGTAGTAGTAGTAGTAGTAGTAGTAGTAGTAGTAGTAGTAGTAGTAGTAGTAGTAGTAGTAGTAGTAGTAGTAGTAGTAGTAGTAGTAGTAGTAGTAGTAGTAGTAGTAGTAGTAGTAGTAGTAGTAGTAGTAGTAGTAGTAGTAGTAGTAGTAGTAGTAGTAGTAGTAGTAGTAGTAGTAGTAGTAGTAGTAGTAGTAGTAGTAGTAGTAGTAGTAGTAGTAGTAGTAGTAGTAGTAGTAGTAGTAGTAGTAGTAGTAGTAGTAGTAGTAGTAGTAGTAGTAGTAGTAGTAGTAGTAGTAGTAGTAGTAGTAGTAGTAGTAGTAGTAGTAGTAGTAGTAGTAGTAGTAGTAGTAGTAGTAGTAGTAGTAGTAGTAGTAGTAGTAGTAGTAGTAGTAGTAGTAGTAGTAGTAGTAGTAGTAGTAGTAGTAGTAGTAGTAGTAGTAGTAGTAGTAGTAGTAGTAGTAGTAGTAGTAGTAGTAGTAGTAGTAGTAGTAGTAGTAGTAGTAGTAGTAGTAGTAGTAGTAGTAGTAGTAGTAGTAGTAGTAGTAGTAGTAGTAGTAGTAGTAGTAGTAGTAGTAGTAGTAGTAGTAGTAGTAGTAGTAGTAGTAGTAGTAGTAGTAGTAGTAGTAGTAGTAGTAGTAGTAGTAGTAGTAGTAGTAGTAGTAGTAGTAGTAGTAGTAGTAGTAGTAGTAGTAGTAGTAGTAGTAGTAGTAGTAGTAGTAGTAGTAGTAGTAGTAGTAGTAGTAGTAGTAGTAGTAGTAGTAGTAGTAGTAGTAGTAGTAGTAGTAGTAGTAGTAGTAGTAGTAGTAGTAGTAGTAGTAGTAGTAGTAGTAGTAGTAGTAGTAGTAGTAGTAGTAGTAGTAGTAGTAGTAGTAGTTGTAGTATTAGTTAGTGTTAGTAGTAGTTGTATTAGTAGTTGTAGTGTGTAGTTGTAGTAGTTGTAGTAGTGTGTAGTTGTAGTAGTAGTTGTAGTGTGTAGTAGTAGTAGTTGTGTAGTGTAGTAGTAGTAGTAGTTGTAGTAGTAGTTGTGTAGTAGTAGTAGTAGTAGTTGTGTTGTAGTAGTAGTAGTTGTAGTAGTAGTTGTAGTAGTAGTAGTAGTAGTAGTAGTAGTAGTAGTAGTAGTAGTAGTAGTAGTAGTAGTAGTAGTAGTAGTAGTAGTAGTAGTAGTAGTAGTAGTAGTAGTAGTAGTAGTAGTAGTAGTAGTAGTAGTAGTAGTAGTAGTAGTAGTAGTAGTAGTAGTAGTAGTAGTAGTAGTAGTAGTAGTAGTAGTAGTAGTAGTAGTAGTAGTAATAATAATAATAATAATAATAATAATAATAATAATAATAATAATAATAACGCATATAATTACCACAATATCAATCTAAGTGATCACATAATATAACTTCTTGTTTTTCCTTTTTTTGATGAAAATATGTAAGAATGCTTGATATTTTTCATTTAACATTGCAACTTTCCAGAATATAATATGCCATATTATGGCAAGCATCTATGTAGAATTCTAGCTGTATTAAAATGCAAACTAAAATTTCAAAATTATGAACATAAAATCTGCAGCAAATTTTAATTTATGAAATTTTAATCATATTATATGTATATTTACTTACTGTTATTTCCTGATCCACTATTGAATTGGTCCTGCAAATTTCCTGGATGCATTTTTGAGCACTTTCTAGCTTGGCACAATATTCTCCATATATCAGGAACTTATCTTTGCAACTAAGGATAATTTCACTGAGCTGTGTTGTGTAACCACTCACAAACATCCTTCTTAACATGCTATGAAAATCTTTATGTATATCTTCAAGTTCCTGTATGGATATATAAAATATGAACTAAGTGCACATTATAATGAATTATGGTTTCAAAATATATTGAAGAAAGACTAAATATGCTCTTCTTAATTTTTATACATCAAACTTGATGTCCTAATTATTAAGGATGTGTATATTTGGATACTATTAAGAGACTATGTAGTGCATGTGTGCATGCAAGTGGCTGTTTTCCTGAGATGGCCAAAAAAATAAGTTTATGATTCACAGTTAAACTTACTATGAAAACAGAATATGATATGTGTGCAGTTGTAATATTTAGCCTGTAATAAAATATATTGTTGATAATTTTCAATAGTTTAAATATTTAACCAGCAATCAATCAGTTCTGTTGAACTCAGTTTATTTGTCACAGCACTAATTTTTAAGTGAACTCACATTCACAGAACAAACATGATTGTAGTGCTGTTTACTTGCATGTAAATACTAACATTGCATACAGCAACTCGTACTACTCATAGCTTCTCAACGCTGATGGAACAATTTGCTTGGCTGACTTACTCTCACTAATTGTGCTTCTGAGACAGACACTTAGGCTGGCTTTCTGGGTTGCGTAGAAATGTTCTAGGAGCTTCTGAAATCGATTGTTCTAAATGCAGCAAAACAAAGGATTTCAAAGCTTAGTGGATAGAATAAAAAGGTCCCATATTCTTCCAGCTTATGACATCAGCTAGTGGCTCGGCTTTGTGGTGGTTGCGGCGACAGCAGCAGCAGCAATTGTTCCTGAATGACCCATTATTGCATTTCCTGGCTGGCACATAATAATGGCAATGGGGTGGCACTTAATCCCTCCCTGGCAGACAGTCACAATTGCTGTGACAATATAAAAGGCATGTGTTTGGGTTTTCTTTGATTTATATACAATTTATTTCTGTACTAAGTACACTATTAGGATTAATTGTTTATCAGCCCTAGCTATTTATAAACATATGTATTTATTATTATTTGATATGTTCAGCACAGATAACAGTCAAAGTGTGAAGGAAGGAAGGAGGGGGAGAGAGGAAGGAAGGAGGGGGAGAGAGGAGGGAAGGACGGAAGGAAGGAAAGAAGGAAGGAAGGAAGGAAGGAAGGAAGGAAGGAAGGAAGGAAGGAAGGAAGGAAGGAAGGAAGGAAGGAAGGAAGGAAGGAAGGAAGGAAGGAAGGAAGGAAGGAAGGAAGGAAGGAAGGAAGGAAAGATGGAATTTAAAAGCAAAAATTCTGATCACTATCAAATAAATTCTGTGTAGAATGTAAAATGCATCAATCATTTCCATCGTGAATGAAGGAAAAAAATATACCTACAAGGTGCAATCAAAAAGTTTCCAGAATGAGCCATAATCACAATACAGCACTTTGATTTGCCTATTTTACGCTATTACCCTTGAAGTAGTTGCTTTGGGAGTTGATGCACTTCATCCTACACTTTGATACAGTTGGAAACATCTCTTCTTTAATGCATTCAGTCTTCAGAGATTTGCAATAGATGATATCAATGTCCTCAAAGTAAGATTCTGTGAGTGACATTTTAAGTTTAAGGAAGAGCAAACTGTCTGCTGGAGCCATATCTGGAGAATAGGCAAGATGAGGAACAGTATTCATCCTACATATCGCCTGGCACGTCACCTGGCTGATCTGTGACATCTGGTAGGGGATTGCCCACATCATGTGAGTAACTCCACACAATTTGCACATTTACTTAAGAACATTAACAATGGCCCTTCTGATCTTGTCAGCTTCGACGTGGTTTCTCTATTTACAAGGGTACCACTTCAGGAAGCCATCCAACTTCTGAAGGAGCATTTTCCGGCTGATATCACAGAGCTCTTCCGACATACCCTGATGTCCACTTTCTTCTTGTTTGGTGGTACTTTCTATGAACAAGTAGACGGAGTAGCAATGGTCTCCCCTTTGTCACCAGCTATAGCTAATTTCTATATGGAACACCTAGAACATGAAATATTTGCCACAGCTCCACTTAAACCACCTCATTTCTGTAGATGCATGAACAACACTTTTGCAATTTGGACACAGGGATTAGACACTTTGCCTAGCTTTCTTGCGCATCTCAACAGCCTTTGATCTCAAATACAGTTCACCATGGAAGTGGAGAGGGATGGAATTCTTTCATTCCTAGATATTCTTGTTTCAAGAAACAGCAACAGTACACTAGCGCATGCTGTATACCGCAAACGTACACACACCTATCTCTATCTGAACGCTCATAGTTTTCATCATGTCTCAACAACTGGGAGTTGTCAATACACTGGCCCACAGAGCTTTGTCTATCTTGATCCCAGCCACTCAAAACAGAAATTACAGCACCTGAGACTCACTTTCCATCAAAACGGCTACTCTGAATATGACATTGAAGCCTCAATCACCAAAGCTAGGAAAGGGAAACCTGTAATACAGCAAGTGTCAGATAAGCCTACCGCTACAGCCTGCATCCCGCTTACCGGCAACCTATCTGGCAGAATCAGCAGAATTCTCGCCAAATACAACAATAGGACCATCCACAAGCCACCTCCGAAGATTAAACATCTGTTGACACCAGTGAAAGACAAACTGGACTTCCAAGTTCCGGAAGTGTAATGCATTCCCTGTTAATGTGGGACACCGTATATAGGACAAACCGTAAGGACTATCGCTACCCGAATAAACGAATATGAACAGAGCATTTGTTTAATGCAACCTGAGAAGTCTGGGCTGGCAGAGCATTGTTTTGATAACGACCATAGAGCCAACTTTCGGGAGACGACCATCCTGGCCAAATGCAACAGTTACTGGGAGCAGAGAATTAAGGAGGCTTTGGCCATTTCCTCCGAGAGGAGCACGCTTTGTGATGCTGGATTTCAGTTCAGCTCCTTTTGGAAACCAGGCCTAAAAATGGAAATCTGTCTACTTATGAAGCACGGATCAATACAAGAATACTGAGCAACTGCCGATTTCTCTGTTTCTTCATTGCCAAGGTGGCAATGTCTGTGATGTTCGTTTAGCCTAGAACTGATAATTGGGTGGTGCCCATCTAGCCTAATCTGTAAATAAGGAAAAAATTTAAAAATAGCCTGCATGAGCACGGTATCCAGTATACTCCAGCCGACAGAGTGGGTCACTAGGATCTATGGCTGTACGAAGAAAACAGTGAATCACATTAGCTGGAGTATACTGGATACTGTGCTCATGCAGGTTAGCCTGTGGCCACCGAAATATCAATACTAGGCTGAAGACACATCACAAACATTGCCACCTTGGCCATCTGCAGAAATTGAAGGTTACCCAACATCTTTAGAAGCATCTGAATATATCATCTATTATGAAGAAACAGACATCCCTGCCACAACATCTCATTGCTGGATATGTGTATACTGTGAAGCAATAAAAATTTACAACCATAAAGAAAACTTAAACAAGAAAGAAGCTCTTAAGCTTCACAAAACATGGTAGCCTGCATTATAAAACAGATTCACAGCGAAACCACATGTACCAATCACAAGAACCATGCCCCTACTTCAAATATGCAAACTTACACGTGGACCAATCAGACAATAGGACAGCCAGCAAATGTAAGCTAATTCCATCTGTCAGTAATTCAGTAGCTATGGAGAGATCAATGTTGCTGATGATGCTTGCCACAGCTGCAAGCGAAACATCTGGATGTGAAGTGGACAAGCGCAGTGAACCACAGCCTCTTAAGTCCAGAATGATCATCTACTAATCAACATTTCAGTTGTGAAAGGCTTTGTTTATTAGTGAATCCACTGACAGTTAAACTTAAAAGAAAAATTAGAGAATTGATTAACATCCAGTCATTGAAATGCAAGAGGTTTGTTTGAATTGATGCTATAGGTAATTTGAAAAAATGATGTGACTGGTAACTAAGTAACTTTTGCAATATTTATAGAATCAACAAAGCATTTCAACAGATAAATCCATCGTATAACAGCCTAACATCTGCCAACCCTACTATCAGCCTCACGCACAAATATGCATGGCACAGTGTGGTGATCATCCAACCAGTACAGGGAGGAGTTGTGCGGTCAGCATCTTGGCAACCCCAGTCAGAAAGTTGGCACTCTGGATTGAGATTTGCTACCTATTGCAGTTCTTCAAATTCCTTACAATGCTGAGTGAGCACTAGTCGTATAACCAGGACTTTGAATTTACACCACACAAGGATGGTATTAAATCTGTGTACATTCCATGGCAGGGAACCAGAACACATTGCTCCAGCCCACTACACCACAGTGCAGAACAAAGCATTTAAATAAATCTTTAAGAATGTATGAAGCAGTCGTTGAATCCAGATCAATGTATGCAGTGGAGGTATGGGGCACATCAGAGATAGGAACACAATTAGACCATATACAGGGTGAGTCACCTAAAACTTGCACCGTAAATATTTCTGAAATGGTATGTGCTATTGATATGCGGTTTTCACGGAATTGAACTATAGGCAGGGGCTCGCATTTTCAAATGATACACAGATTTTTATAATTTTTAGAAAGTGTATTTATGTACAAAAGTTACATTTTTTTAAATGGAACAATGCGTATTGACATTAAGAAAATAAAAGTAGAATAAATTAGAATGTCAATGGTGTTTTTTGCACGATTCTAATGTAAGTAGTTTACGAGAAATCGTCATTTGTACAAAACGGGACAATGGCTAGGACAAACTAAAGAAAAACAAGTGAATGAAGAAAAATGAGGATTCTGACAAGTAAACAAAACTGTACCCTCAAAGCCTGTGTTCAAAATGAGCACCACCAGCTTCAATACAAGCTTCCAGTCTAGTATGTAAAGATTGCTGTACACGTTCTAGCATTTCAGTGGAAATTTCAGCGCAGGCAGCAGTAATACGCCGTTTCATATCTTCTGGTGTAGTTGGTATGTCCTTGTAGACAGTGTCTTTCAGCTTCCCCCACAGAAAAAAATCTAAAGGAGTCAAATCTGATGAACGGGCCGGCCAAGGTACAGGTCCCCTTCGTCCAATCCACCGATTTTGAAACAATCCTTGAAGATAAGCTGTAGTAATTCGTGCACTATGGGCCGGACAGCCATCATGTTGATACCACAGATTCCTCCTAGTCTGAAGGGGAACGTCTTCTAACATCTGTGGAAGATCATCTGTTAGGAGGTTGAGATACTTCTGTGAATTCAGTGTTCCTTCTATGAAAAAAGGGCCAATGATGTGATGGTTCACTATTCCACACCACACGTTCACACTCCATGGATGCTGACGTTCTACCTGACGCAGCCAACGAGGATTGTCAACAGACCAATACTGCATATTTTTTAGATTTACTTGGCCATGATTAGTAAATGTTGCTTCATCAGTGAACAAGATACATGACAAATTTGGAGTATCATGTCTCAATGCCCATGTACAAAAGTTCACACGATTCTCAAAATCATTGCCATGCAGCACTTGATGGAGAGAGATGTGATACGGATGGAACTTATGACGATGGAGGATGCGGATTACACTTCTTTGACTGATGCCGCTTCCTCGTGCGATTGCACGAGAACTAATGTGGGGATCTACTGCAACAGCAGCTAGAACATTAATTTCTCCTTGCTCTCCAGTTGCTCGTTTGTTTCTGGTGTGTTTTCTAGACGTTATACTACCACTTTCACGTAATTGGTTGAAGAGG
This sequence comes from Mantis religiosa, assembly GCA_030765055.1. Taxonomy (NCBI): domain Eukaryota; kingdom Metazoa; phylum Arthropoda; class Insecta; order Mantodea; family Mantidae; genus Mantis; species Mantis religiosa. Next base: position 94,752,079 of record CM060947.1, on the reverse strand, counting down.
TTCACAAATAATTGACGAGATGGTTGACGTCTATTCGGATATGTTTCCAAGTACACTGTACAAGAAAGAACTGCATTCTTTCTACATTCACCATAAACTATGAGCATATCTGCTTTTTCTGCATTGGTAAATACCATCTTCCAAGCACGTCCTACTGCTTCAACTATCACAAAATAACTGCCAGTGTAGACAAAACACATTGTAAACAAACATAACAACATCCTAGCCTAGCAACTAAGCAATTGAATGGAACAAACAACTGCCGGTGCGTTCAATTTTCAAATGACGATTTCTCGTAAACTACTTACATTAGAATCGTGCAAAAAACACCATTGACATTCTAATTTATTCTACTTTTATTTTCTTAATGTCAATACGCATTGTTCCATTTAAAAAAATGTAACTTTTGTACATAAATACACTTTCTAAAAATTATAAAAATCTGTGTATCATTTGAAAATGCGAGCCCCTGCCTATAGTTCAATTCCGTGAAAACCGCATATCAATAGCACATACCATTTCAGAAATATTTACGGTGCAAGTTTTAGGTGACTCACCCTGTATATGGACTGTTTTGCAAAGAACTTCTAGGGCTGCCAAAATCGGCACCAAGAGAAGTGGCATTATTAGAGTTGGGTAATACAAAAAGGAGGGCAATAATAATAGAATATTTAAATTCAAGTATAAGTGTATTATATAGCAGAAAGTAGAATTATTGAATCTGTGCATGAAGCAACAGAAAATCATTAAGAACACAAATAGTTGTATTGTATTGTATTTATTTCATCCTTTGGAACATAATACATATGTTATAGGACACGTCAGTTCAAGATACAAAGATAAATATAAAAAGTTACATAAGACTAAAAACTGTAACAGATACAGGATCCAACAAAAGTCTAAAGTAGAAAAGGAAATAAAAACAAAATATATAAAGACCATAGAGAAATGCTATATAAAAGTAATTGTTCACAAATGTGGAGTTTACTCTATTTCATGATTTAGGAAATCTTCTACACTATAAAAGTTTCTCTCCATTAAGAAATTAAATTAAATAGAGCCTTTTATTGGTTGGTGGTCGGAATTGGAAAGAACGGTATCGAAGATACGCATGGGAGATGTATGGAAGGCAGATAAGTCAAATCATAGCAGTTTTTGGAAGGAAGTGAGAACCAGGGTACATGACATAGATAGGTAGGAGATTTGGTAAAGTATAGAAGAAAATAAATCTTTGAAATTTTATAAGCAATTAAAGACAGAATGGGGTAGGGAAAAATATATAGATCAATGTGACAAAATTGGAAGAGACTGCATAGCATGGATGAGAGTAGGAATAATATATCTAAAAGGGTTGAGAAGTAATGAGGTAGGGATATGTGAATTTTGTGGAGATGAATAGAGCACTGTTCATTACCTGACAGAATGTAAGGAGTTAACAAATTGCAGGAGAAATATATGGGATAAGATGTGGGACAGCGTGAGCAAAGATGTAGTGGTATTACGCATGTTAACAGGGATGAGTGAAAAGAAAAATAGATGTATAGGAGAATTCTTATATAGGTTAAGAGAAAAGTGGATTAGGGTAAAAGAAGCGAAGGTCACGAAGAAATGACAAGCTGCTCAGGAAAACTAAAGGCTTATGGCTAAGGGACCTGAGTCAGCGAGTAAGAGCAGCTTTTAAAGTTGCTCCATAAGCAAATACATGCTAATTAATAGCAACTGAAATAGGAAACAATAACTACATTTCATCTTCTAGCAACTTAATCAAACTTACCTTTATTATGTGAAATATGATCTTGATATCCTCTTCCTTACATAAGTGATTTAAAGGATTGATGAAGCACTTAATTAATGTAGACAAAACATCAATATAATTTTTTTCTGTTTCGACTAGCTCATTTATAACATAATCACGCTTCTCAAAGTTTTGTGTATTCACACTTGCAACCTGAAAAGTGACATATTTGTAAATTTTGTTCACACAAACATGTTCTCTTATAAAGCTAAAAGAGTATAGTTAAAAACCATTTTCTTAAGTTATCCAGATACTAGGTACTATGAAGTTCTTAACTAGCTAGGGATAAGTGACATGAGTGGCAAAATCATGGGAATCCGCTGAGAAATATGCAGAGCAAGGATTGGCAGTTTTAGCAGGGTAAAGTTGAATCCGTTTACAAAAATAGATTGGTATGGAGACAAGTCAAATCTACTTATGGCAGTGGTTGTAATTGTCATACTGTTAATTACTGTAAATGTGGAGATTAATCCAGGAGTGATCTTGGGCTTGGTGAAGAAAATGAATGAATGAATGACATGGGAACAGAGGGCAGGAAAAAGGATGATAAATTGAAAAAACTACTTGTAATCGGTTTTTTGACAATTCGTCACTTACATTCTTATACTGAGGGTCCAGTTTCAGAAGCCATTGCATCCATTTTCAACCTCTATATAACTATCGTCTGTTGTAATCTGCTTTCTTTTTTCTTTTCATAGTTGGTGGAACTATGATGATAAATGTCAGATCTGTCACTATGCTAACAATTTATGAAGTACTGACAAGATTTAAGAGATTAAAAGGGGATACATGTTTTTATTAATAAGGACTTATTGGTGGAAGAGATAGTAAGAATGAATTTTTACAACACATGCTCTCACACGCACACACATAACTTGCAGCTATGTATTGATGGAAGACCAGATTTAAGGGGATTTAAGGGGATGCTCTACTCAGTTATGGGTAAGATGTGTACAGACAGCATTACAGTAATGAATCTCTTACCACTAACTTACTGAAATTACTGTTTACACTTGGAAGTATTAATACAATGTGTACAATCATATATCCCAACTTATTTATTCAGACACTGGCACTAATATTGCACTTCTCTTTATCTGCATTATATTCAAAATATTCACTGAGTAGAACTAATTTTTCATATAGAATTTGTCAAGCTCTGCCTTAAACCTATTTACAGAGAGTATGTCTTTTAATTGACTTGGCAAGTTGTTATATAATTTTAAACCCATATATTTGACAGAAGTCTCAAGCAGTTTAATTTTATGAAAACAGGTGTGTAAAAACTATTATAAACAGCATGTACTTGCATGAGACGGATGCTGAAGAACTAGACAAAGTAATTAGTAGCTTTAAAAACCAACAGTCCTCTGGGTGGGATGGCGTATCACCTATAATACTAAAACATTGTAAACAAGAGTTGCTGACTATACTGGTGTACTTAATTAATTACTCAATGAACGAGGGCATATTTCCAGAGGTATTAGCGTGGTACGACCAATTCATAAGAAAGGTTCATATACAAATGTTAACAATTTCAGACCAATAACTAACTTCAGTATTCAGCAAAATGTATGAAAAAGTCTTAATAGCTAGAATAGTGTTTTAATTGCTAATAATATTGTTAACCATTTTCAGCATGGATACAGAAATAAATTATCGACCATCACAGCTATAGCAGAATATATTCACAAATTGTTGGAACTAAAAGACACACACAAAAACACAGTGGGAATTTACTTAGACCTCTCCAACGCTTTTGACTCTGTATCTCATGATCATCTCATCTCAAAATTAGAGTACTATGGCTTCAGAAGACAAATTAATAAACTATTTACTTCATATATAGAATAAAAAGAAGTATTTCAGAAAGTGGAGTGCCATTGTTACTAAAATTAGGCAAGTGAGTCAACCTTGTATATACTTTTCTCCACTTACAAGTTTTTTATGAAGACTAGTTTCTGGGGACTTCTCCCCTATCGTCAGTTCTGTGGTTGACTGATGATGCATCCGGTGTCTGCATCTGGCTTGGTGTTGTGCTGCCATCTAACGTCCTGGTAAGTTTGATGACGTCATCTACCGCGGGAATTTCAAAATTCATCAAGAGGTCCTGTTTTTTCGTAATAAATATGTTTTCCCAAATCTGTAGTTCCATAGGTTTCTTTGCCTGTTTGATCAGTTCTATTTCTTGTTTTATGTTGTGATTCTCAGACCAAAAGTGATGTGCTACGGCCGACTTGTCCATTTGTTTGAATTTAATATTTCTGAAGTGTTCTTTCATTCTTGTTCCTAGATTCCTTTTGGTCTTACCAATGTATATCTTGTCACAATCCTGGCAACTCATTTGGTAAATGCCTGATAATTGAGTTTTCGGTGTGCTATTTTTTAGAGGGTGGTTTAGTAAGTTGCGGATGTTGTGTTTGTTTTGAGGGGCTAATTTTATGTTGAAGCTCTTAAATATCTTTTCAAATTTTTTGAAGTATTTTGGATGAAATGAATATTTTCCATATCTGGTGTTTGGGTTTTCTAGTTTTTTTAACGTAGTAATGTCCCTTAAGTTTTTGTTTCTTTTGTGTCTGTAGATCAGTATTTCATCCAAAATACTTCAAAAAATTTGAAAAGATATTTAAGAGCTTCAACATAAAATTAGCCCCTCAAAACAAACACAACATCCGCAACTTACTAAACCACCCTCTAAAAAATAGCACACCGAAAACTCAATTATCAGGCATTTACCAAATGAGTTGCCAGGATTGTGACAAGATATACATTGGTAAGACCAAAAGGAATCTAGGAACAAGAATGAAAGAACACTTCAGAAATATTAAATTCAAACATATGGACAAGTCGGCCGTAGCACATCACTTTTGGTCTGAGAATCATAACATAAAACAAGAAATAGAACTGATCAAACAGGCAAAGAAACCTATGGAACTACAGATTTGGGAAAACATATTTATTACGAAAAAACAGGACCTCTTGATGAATTTTGAAATTCCCGCGGTAGATGACGTCATCAAACTTACCAGGACGTTAGATGGCAGCACAACACCAAGCCAGATGCAGACACCGGATGCATCATCAGTCAACCACAGAACTGACGATAGGGGAGAAGTCCCCAGAAACTAGTCTTCATAAAAAACTTGTAAGTGGAGAAAAGTATATACAAGGTTGACTCACTTGCCTAATTTTAGTATTTACATCATATCTTAAAAATCATTTGCAATGTACGGAAATAACTTGGAAAAAAGGGGATGTTATAAGCCACATTAAATCATAATATAACTTAGTGAAATCTGGTGTACCACAGGGATCAGTACTAGGACCTATACTTTTTTTATTTATATTAATGACTTAACTGAACCAGTATACAACAAGGTCATCTCATATGCAGATGATACATCTATAATATGTTGGAGCGAAGGAGAAGAAAGCTTAGAAGAAAAAACAACAAATGCAATTGGCGAAATATCTCGGTACTTTCTAAACAATGGATTAAAGTTAAATATAGGAAAAACAAAATTTATGATATTTCAAAGTGATGATCTAAATATAAACATTAACAATATACCTTCGGAACGGGTAAGAAACTTTAAATTTTTGGGTGTTCATATAGAAGATACTCTAACCTACTGTACACACGTAGACATGGTTTGTAATAAAATGAACTCGGGACTCTACCTATTACAACAACTAGCAAAATATGGGAATATCAATACTCTTAAAACTGCATATTATGGCATTATCTTCCCACACTTAACATATGGTATTGAAATGTGCGGGGGTACAAGTAAAACTAATATGAACAGGCTATTATAAGTACAAAAGAAATGCATACGAACCATGTACAACCTTCCTTTTCAACAAACATGTAGGGATGCATCCAAATCACAAGACATCCTAACAGTAGTATCACTCTATGCGTTCAAAACAATTATACTTGTAAAAGACCAAAAGCAACATAACATTCTCAATAAATATTGCCATACATATGATACGAGGAGAGCAACTGATTACCATAGGGTGAGCACGAATAAAACTCAAACTAATAAAGATCCATTTAAAATAGGAGCCATATTGTACAATAAATTGCCGTCTGTAATTAAGAATACATCTGACTCAAAATTTAAACTGGTCTTAAAATCATACCTAATTGAAAAATGTTTGTATAGTGTAAATGAACTGTAATATATATGTATGTAGTATAAATGAGTTGTATACCTATGTAAACAATAAGGTTTGTATGTAATTTAGGCATTTTGATCTTTGTAAATAACTCATATACTTTTGTAAACAACTCTATATTTTGTAAATTTTGTATTTTGACTGCATAGAGATAATTGACAGTGTCAGATACTCTTGTAAGAGTCTATTGGCCGCAATAAATTATTATTATTTGTCCCAGCTTAAATTTTTGTCTACCCATAAACCTAGGAATTTAGTTTCATGCTCAAAAGGAAAGAGAGTAAAACAGACACCAATAATCATAGAGTAGCTTAGCTATCCAATTTTGGATAACTTTAACAAGAATATTGGCAGAGAGAGTACAAAATTGGGCACAGGGGAATGGACGGTTATCCCAATAGCAAACAGGGTTTAGAAAAGGGAAAAGGACAGTGAAATCAAAACAATGATAGATAAATATTTATCCAAGACAAAGGGTAGATTGCATGCGATATTTGACCTGGAAAAGGCCTATGACAGGGTGGACAAAGAAAGGCTGTGGTACAATTTAAATAAGAAGGGCTTAGGTGCGAATATGGTTGATATACTGAAAGAGTTGTATTATCAGAACAAATTTTGCATAAATTGTGGCGGTAGGGAAGTATCAAGGGTGGTCATACAAAAGAGAGAGCTTAGACAGGGCTGTAAATTAAGTCCCATTCTGTTAAAATTGTTTACTGATGATATTCTGAATTGATTTCATCATTCTTGCACTCATATGCCTTCAATTAAAAATCATGATATCCCGTGTTACTTTATGCAGACAAATTGGTGGCATGCTCAATATCAGCAATTGGATTAAAGGTTAGCAGAGACTGCAGTCGAGATGGATTTATGGATGGGAAATCTATGGGGTTAATGAGGAAGGGATTAAAATGTTTTAAGTATTAAGAAGTTTCTGTAAACTATTTTGGGAGTTTCCAATAATACTACAAATGAAGAAGCTTTAATAGAATTAAGGAAGGCGAGTTTGAGAGGATTATTGATGGAAAAGCACTGTAAATATGTATTTTGAGTGCAGATATTAGCTGATGCAGACATAGTGAAAGTATGCCTAATTTATCAAGAACAGCATGTGGGTTATATGCAGAATCTGAGGCTGGAGAAAATCAAGGAATAGTTATTCAAAAATAGATAAGGAGATGTTTGGTTTAAAACTGGACTCTTCTAATAAGGTTTTCGGAAGGAAGTGTGATTAGGATTAGAGGATATGGATAGGCAAACTTTATTTGTGAGAGAACGCAAGCTTTCACGGCCGGAGTCAATATTAAAAAGTATTATTTCTGGGCTGTTTTGCTGTGGCCTGCTGGCGAAAGAATGCCCATACATTTCATCCACAACTGAGGTGGACATCTTCAGTGACACAGTCAAAGTTTCTTCAGAGAAGGTTTCACTGCATAGGTTTCAGAAATAATTCTTTGTAATAATAAAAATTTATTTGCTCAGATGAGCGAGAAAACTTCACTGGGGTACTAAAGGGGGATAAAAGATGAATCAGATAGGGAGAGATATTTGTTAATTTGTACAAAGAATGAAAGAGAAGGATTAACTTGGTTTAGATCAGGTGTTTGGAAACTATGGGGAACAAGAGAAGTTATGCCAGGAATGTGCCCCTTCTGTAAAGATAAAGAAGAAGAAATTCACCTTTTCTTTCAATTTAGAGCCACAGAGAATGTTTGATTGGTAAGAAATGACTACTTAAGAATAAGGAAACTGCATTTAAGAAGATCTTTGAAGCTCTAAAGCACATACCAAAATTAGGAAAGTTTTTATGAAAGTTTAGGTTAAAACGGAATTGGTAGTGGAAAGACATATAAAGGGATAATATAGGGTATTGTAATATGTATTTTATAATGCTTTAAAAAAAATTGTATATTGTCTACACAAACTCTATCTTGTAGAATGGATATGATTGGCCATGAGCGTGGGTTCAGTGGCCAGTCATATTCATAATATGTAATATCTTAACACAAATAAAGATACTATCAAATAAGATACATAAGAAGCTTTCCTGCATCAACCCTTTATTGCCACAACTCAAAACACTGATACTTGAATATTTTTACTGAAAGACAAGGATAAGATTAAAGTTTGCCAACATGAAATATTAACAGAGTCAAACTGAAAAATTGAATGCCAAGCTGGGATTTGAACCACGGATCTCCTGGTGCAAATCCCAGTCGTGGCATTGAATTTTTCAGTTTGACTCTATCTATCCAAAACCTTAGCCTATACTTGGCTAGTATGAAGGAACGATGAATTTCCATCAATTAAATGAAATATTAATGCTGTTTACAGGGATTAAAATACAAATAACAATGCACTGTATAATATCTTTGCTTACTTAGAATCCTTTTCCCTAAAGCTAACAGTAAATCTTTGTTTTAACTGCCTACTTATTACTAAGGCTTGGATTTGGACAGATTCAGTGCACTGTAAGTGCACAAGAGTAAAAAGTACCATGTAAGATAACAGCTTATATTCCTCATGCTGATAACAATATTATGTCATGAACTCTAAGCAAACACTACATCATAACAGAACATAAACCATCTCTCAAGGTAAAGTATTTTCTGAGACTAGTAAAGGATGGCTTGGGCCCTAAGTATTCCAGTATTTTTGCTATACCATACATTTTGGCAGAACCAACATAAGAATGATGAACACTGATTTAATGAAGGATATAAAATAAAATTTTATCAAACCAAAATAACCAACACAATTATATCTAGAATCCCAACTCTGTTTACAATGTTGAGTTTATAAATATTTGACAAGATAAATATTATATTTTTACCTGAGTTCCTATTTGCCGCTCTTTGACAGAACAAAGATCTTGATAGATCTCTTCATTATGGATATTTGAATAGTATTTGCAGTAATCATCTTCACCAAATGCAGAGTATGAAGTACCATCCTCACTGCTGTAAGATAAGCACATACAACACACTGAACTAGGTCATAACTCTTACTCTTTATCATTATCTTGTGTTGATTTACTTTAATAATAATAATAATTAATAAGCCAAACAAATATTTTTGCTCCAGAGTAAGGCTCTTAGAATAATAAAAAATTGTGATTCTTGCTAACATTGTAGACCTATTTTTTTTTTTTTTTTTTTTTTTTTTTTTTTTTTTTTTTTAAAGAATTTGGTATTTTTACTGCATCTTGTTATATTATCATGATGTATAGTTAGTTGTGCAAAGAACGTTGTGCTCTGTGATATGGGTCTCACGATTGAGGATAAAGTGTTTATAGTGGAGTATTATTTTCACTCGTAAGGAAAAGGTTATCAAGGCGGGCCGAGTTTAAAGTTAGTGGCAGAAGAATATCAATCAGCCAGCACCTAGCAACGCAGTTAAGCTATCTATTGTTAAAAAATGTTGTCGTATGGGTAGTGTATTGAGTCAATGCAAGGGAAGGACTGGTAGACCAGTAACTGTGTCCACAAATGAAAATCATTGACATGTCCTCAATCAGGTGTTGCAGTCTCCAAATCGAAGTCTTCAGCAAACATCCCTGGAATTAAACTTCAATGATTGTTTAAAGATATAGGTGGATTTCCGTACCAAACAGAGGTTGGGCATCGACTGACAGAACATGATAGACATGTCAGGGTAGAATACTGTACATGATTTTTGGCCATGGTGTACGAGGATCCAGATTTCTGTT